>WNWK01026847.1:0-26931 GCA_009830355.1 Cherax destructor | reverse complement strand
CGGACAACTTTCGATCTTTCTTTTTCGTACTGTTTCTGGGCTTCCTCCGTACCTGTGCATACTCGTTTCTGGCTCTTCTACTAATCTCTTTGTTTACTTGGGTTCTTTGCCTTCTGTCCTTTTCCATTCTCTAACCTCTTGGTCTTTGCCTCCCTGCACCTTTGGGTAAACCAGGGGCTCTTTCTGGCCTTCCGTTCAATCTTTTTCCTCTGGGTATAAACTATTCCTCTGCCTCCTTGCACTTTGCCCCTACGTATTCCATCATTTCACTTATTGTCTGTCCGTCCATTTCCCTTTCCCACTGAACCTCCTGCAGGAAATTCCTCATGCCTGTAGTTCCCTCTTTTAAAATCTGGTTTGTCTCTTCTGTACTGTTTTCCCTCTCCACCTGTAGCTCTGCAATGTACTCAAAGCTCAGCACCATATGGTCGCTGGCTCCCAGGGGGCTCTCATGTGTTATGTCTTCAATATCTGAGCTGTTCAGGGTGAATACAAGGTCCAGTCTTGCTGGTTCATCTTCTCCTCTCACTCTGGTCGTGTCCCTGACATGTTGGTGCATCAGGTTTTCCAGTACCGCGTCCATCATCTTGGCTCTCCAAGTTTCTGGACCCCACGTGGTTCTTGGTTCTCCCAGTCGATCTCCCTGTGGTTGAAATCGCCCATGACCAGTAGCTTCGCTCTGCTCATGTGCGCTTTTCTTGCCACCTCCGCCAGAGTGTCCACCATCGCTCTGTTGTTCTCATCATATTCCTCACCTGGCCTCCTGCAGTTCTGTGGTGGGTTATACATCATTGCAATGTGTGTGTATGTGTGTGTGTGTGTGTGTGTGTGTGTGTGTGTGTGTGTGTGTGTGTGTGTGTGTGCGCGCGTGTGTGTGCGTATCTGTGTGGACAATGTGAACTACAGGTGAAGGCATACACGAAATTTTTGATAAATAATTTTGAGGTTAACGAAGAGCTTGAATGAGCGATCACACAGCACTTAGAGTCAGTATCGCATGGAGTTACCTAATTAGCTGTAATAATGGTAGGGCTCTTGATTTTCGTGCTACAGACTATTTGGGGTGTGAGCGTGAGTGACCTGACTGGCATGGTGGCAGTTGTTGTGAATATGAAATATTCCAGAACATCGTGTGAACTGTCCCAGCCGCAAATATTGCTAATAGAGAAATTCGATTAAATAAAAATGACATAAATGGATATATTATGAACCACAACATTTCTTGGGAATAAAGGGTGGGGTTTATAGGAGAATCAGTAGAGGAGAAAGTAACTTTATGGACCAATATATTAAATTTAAGAGAGAAGTCAAACAAACAAATTACGTAAAAGCCAAGATTATGAAAAAAAAGTTGTGAAGGAATGAAAGACCAACACAAAGGGATTCATGTAGTAGTAATACAATAAGGTAGTAGTACTACTACAATAAGGTAGAACAATCAACTTGAACATGAGCAAAAGGTTATATAAAGCTATTACTTGGCTAGCATAAAAATAAGTTAGACAAATATTGGCGGTTGGATTTGAGGTCTGTTACAGTGTTCCTCCTCTGTAATGAGCTTGTGTAGTGTTAGCAGCAGAGACTATGTGATGGCAGGGTTTTCTGTTTTCAGGAGGATTCTCGCTAAGACCTCAGAGATCATGAAGCTGCCTTTGTTTTGTTAATTGTGTTAGAAACGGCGATTAATGATGATTCAAGGCACTTGCACCTGCGGAAATTAGGTTCTTTGATCACTAATCGAGATTCCGTGAATTTCATGAGATGATTGGCGGAATTTCGGTGTTATACGCAGGCGTTGTTCAAGTAATCGTTCCTACATACATTAATGTATTCACTGAAGCGTGTTTCGAGGTTCCTTGCTGTTTCACCTACATAAATCCTGTCACAGCCTCCACAGGGTATAGTGTAAACTCTTGCATTGACTGGTTCTTGGTACTTGGATTTTGTGCTTGATGCGATGGCGACTCTAGTGTTAGCTTGTCCTAGTACTTTAGAAACGTTCAATGCAACCTGGCTGTTGGAAAGAATTATAACTTTGTTAGGAGTGGTGTTGACACTTGGAGAATTAATGATCTGAAGAGCTCTTGTCTTGCAATCTTTGATGAAAAAGAAGGAAAATGTAAATCAGTGAAGGTTTGGTGAATGTATGTACATTCCTCGTCAAGAAACTCAGGACTACAAATTCGGTACGCTCTTAGGAAAAATCCAATGATGGTGCCATTTTTTTGGTCTTAGTATCTTGACTGGAATAGAAGTGTGTGAGATCATTTTTATTTGTAGGTTTCCGGTAAACTTGAAATCTTAGATTGTTATCCACTTTGTGGATGAGGACGTCTAGAAAAGGTAGCTTGTCACTGGACTCTTCTTCTAGTGTAAACTGGATCGCCGGTTCAACTGCGTTGAGCCTTGCCTGAAGATTCCGTACATCAAAACGTTTGGGAGTTATTACGAGGACGTCGTCCACGTAACGTAACCAAGTGACGCTTGAGGGGATGATGTTGGCGAAGTGTTCAGCCTCTAGGTGTTCCATGTACAAGTTGACTAAGACGGCGCTGATGGGAGTTCAATCAGGTCAACAAAATCTCCAAGAGGTAAAGGAAGATTAAGGTCCTGATTGACTTTACGTCGTAGAACCTCGATGGATTGTGTGGTAGGTACTTTAGTGAAGAGGGAAGTCACGTCCAAACTGCTTAGTTTCTTGTTTCGGATGGAGAGGTTTCGGATGCGGTTGAGAAGGTCGCCTGAATGCTTAAGATGATCGGGGCTGATGGTTCCCAGAAGGCAGGAAAGATATTTGACAAGAACTCCGGCTAGTTTGTGTGGTGCACTGCCTATACCTGATGTAATTGGTTTGAGAGGAATATTATGTTTATGGGCTTTGGGTAAACTATACATGTGTGCTGGTTTAGGGTTGCTGGGTATCCAGTACAAAAGTTTCTTCCCTTCTCTAGTGCGTTTGAGTATTTGTCTGGTTTTGTATAGGAAATCTTTGGTGAGTGTCTCCCACTGTTGTGTGCTGATGGGTTCGTATGTAGACTGATCATTCAAAAGGTCCATCATTTTGGTGTTGTAGTCACTGGTGTTGAGTATGACGACTCCACCTCCTTTGTCGGAGGTGGTGACGATAATATTTGGGTCGTTGGAGAGGTCCTTAAGGGCAGTGATATATCGTCTAGGAAGATTAGTAGAAGGTTCACATAAAGCTGCAGTGAGAATGCCTGTATATAACCCTTCTGGAAGTTACTGTCACTTGTCTGTGGTTTCTGGTAGCTAGGTTGAGTTGATAGTTAGGTTTGCGTATGTTAGTGATAAATTTGAGACCCAGACTCAGCGCTTGTTTCTAGTAGTCAGTTAAGGTGCGTGACGATAGGTTGTTTATCAGAGATTCTCGTTCCATTTCCTTCCATCGACTGTTATTGCAGAGGTACTGAAGTTTGCGATTGAGTTTGATCTTCTGTTGGAGGTTGGCTGTGGTGACTGTGTGAAAATATGCTCAGAAGTGTGGTGGTCAATTTGAAGATTGGCCCACATATTCCTTGCAGTTTCAAAGATTTCCTTAGCAATGTTAGAATGTTCTTTGGCACATTCAGTAAATAACAATCTAAGATTTCAAGTTTACCGGAAACCTACAAATAAAAATGATCTCACACACTTCTATTCCAGTCAAGATACTGAGACCAAAAAAATGGCACCATCATCGGATTTTTCCTAAGAGCTTACCGAATTTGTAGTCCTGAGTTTCTTGACGAGGAATGTACATACATTCACCAAACCTTCACTGATTTACATTTTCCTTCTTTTTCATCAAAGATTGCAAGAAAAGAACTCTTCAGATCATTAATTCTCCAAGTGTCAACACCACTCCTAACAAAGTTATAATTCTTTCCAACAGCCAGGTTGCATTGAACGTTTCTAAAGTACTAGGACAAGCTAACACTAGAGTCGCCATCGCATCAAGCACAAAATCCAAGTACCAAGAACCAGTCAATGCAAGAGTTTACACTATACCCTGTGGAGGCTGTGACAGGATTTATGTAGGTGAAACAGCAAAGAACCTCGAAACACGCCTCAGTGAACACATTAATGTATGTAGGAACGATTACTTGAACAACGCCTGCGTACAACACCGAAATTCCGCCAATCATCTCATGAAATTCACGGAATCCCGATTAGTGATCAAAGAACCTAATTTCCGCAGGTGCAAGTGCCTTGAATCAGCATTAATCGCCGTTTCTAACACAATTAACAAAACAAAGGCAGCTTCATGATCTGTGAAGTCTTAGCGAGAATCCTCCTGAAAACAGTAAACCCTGCCATCACATAGTCTCTGCCGCTAACACTACACAAGCTCATTACAGAGGAGGAACACTGTAACAGACCTTCTCAGATCTAACTGCCAATATTTGTCTAACTTATTTTTATGCTAGCCAAGTAATAGCTTTATATAACCTTTTGCTCATGTGCAAGTTGATTGTTCTACCATATTGTATTACTACTACTACTACTACAACTAATATTATTACTACTACATCTAGTTTTACACCATTTGTGTCCATGTATTGTTTGTTTCGGCTTGACAAAGCTCCTGGAGAGCAAAAAGTTGCCACAATAAAATATCACATTAGTTGCACTTTTGTCCTTTTACTTAACATATTGTCGGTAATTCTACCAACATTAGTACAAAGGGTTTCTTGCAGATATATAGGAACAGGATTATGGAAAATATAGGCCCACTTAAATGTAACTCAGGTCAGGCCACCTTGATAACAAAGAAATGTGTACCATTTTGAACTCTTATTTTATTTATGTTCTTACACAAGAGGATAGAAATGACGTCCTATAAATCAATAATTATTCGGTTTAGGATTAAATTAAATTATGCAAGATGAAGGTCACTAGTGACTTGGTCCTCCCAAAGAAATAGATTAAAAAAAGGTTTCCAGGTTTTGACGAACTGCTGTTCAGGGTAATGAAGGAAAGGGACTTAGTAAAGAAGTAGCTAGTCTCTTCAACAAATCATTACACACTGGTATCGTACTGGATAAGCTTCAAATTATATACCAATAAACCTAGCATGAATTGAAGGAATCAATAACTGTGGACCCAATCAGAAATCACCTTGAAAGATATAATTTATTTAATGAATCTCAGCACGGTCTTGCAAAGTGGCGTTCTTGTTTTACAAATTTACTAACCTTTTTTGCTAAGGTATTTGAGGTGTTAGACTGAGATAAGGAATACAGTATTGCACATATGGACGTCTTTAAGGTGTATGATAAAGTTCCACATAGGAAAGTGTTGAAGAAAGTAGCGACACATGATATAAGAGAAATTATCTCCTTAGCCGAGGCATGGTTGACCGATGGGTAACAGAAAGTTTGCATTAATGGAGAGAAATCAGAATGGGGACCCATTACTAGTGGTGTGCCAGAGGGGGTCATTATTAGGTTCTTATTGTTCACGATGGACATAAACGACATAAATGAGGGAATATGAGCAAGTTTACCGATAATACGTCAAGTAATTCCCGATAAGGACACAGGGAGTAACAAGATAATCTAGATTAGTTGAAGTTCTAAGCTTCTAACCCGGGGATATGAAAATAACCATGGAACGAATAAGTTAGATATTGTAAATCTTAATCAGATTGAAAGTGACGTGGTTTGCAGTAGTGTAAAGCCAAGACAACAGTGCATGTGTGTGGAGTAAAGTTGGAAAAACAAACACATAAACAGTATAATGTGATCCTTTATTGGGCGAAACGTTCTCAATAAAGGATCACATTATTCTGTTTATGTGTTTATTTTTCCATTGTGTCGGTATTTTATACCATTTATTTCCATGGAGTAAAGTTAAAAGAATTCTTGTTTTCACTACAAGAAGAATAAATAATAAGAGTTCTCAGGTTACACTTCAACTTTACGTCCTTGGTAAGTCACCATTTACATTGCGCTGCTCAGTTCTGGTTTCTATATTAAAGAATGAACATAAATGCGCTAGAAAACATAGAAAAGAACGACGAAGTTGATCCCACGTATCAAAAATCTTTCCTATGTAGATAAAAAGAAAACAAAATTTGCATTCACTCGAAATGCGCAGAATTAAGGGGATATAACTGAAGGGTACAAATGGAAGGAAGGAATAAATAAAGGGGATGTAAATAACTTGCTGGCAGTATTTAACCAAGAAAAAAAGCGCATTCATAATGTGCTCTTCAAAAATACCCTTCACTCCAGTGTGTAAAAACAAATATCAGGGAACAGTTGGGATCTGAACCCATGGCAGCAACATTTGCCCTGGTTCAAGTTCTACCCATTCACTCATTTGCTTGCAACTGTGTTATTAAGATTTCGTGAGTTCAGTGTGGAAACTTGTATGATGCAATACACCTGTAAGATCCAGAACACTTGTCAACAGTGACGTTCATGGACCTTGGCTTCAATTCGTGACGTCACTGTCTCCTTCCTGCAACTCCACCAGTTATTTACTCAAAAACAAGAGGAAGTGCTTGACATCGTCAAACAAACATCGAGGTGTTAGACTCCAGCGGAAGCGAACTGAGACACAGGAAAGACTTTCCTCTTTATGTTCTTTTGTTACGCATTCATAAGCTTTTCTTATTATTATTATTATTATTATTATTTTACTAAAGCAGACTTGTTGACTTGTTACGACACCGCTGGTAGGAGTGTGAGCTACTGTGCAGCAGCACCACTAGTACCACCACCACTAGCACCACCACCACTAGCACCACCACCATTAGCACCACCACCACGCCCTCCACCACTACTAGCAGCAGTACCAGCACCAACACTAGCAGCAGCACCAGCATCACCACCCCCTCCACCACCACTAGCACCACCACCAGCAGTTGCACCAGCACCGCCAACCCCTACGCGATAAGCAAGTGCTGCTGCAACAGCACTACCACTAGCACTACCAGCAGCACCACCAGCTACAATACCCTTTTAACCAACACTAGCAGGAGTACATCCAGCACCACCAACCCCATCCACCAGCACCACACCCTCCACCACTGCTAGCAGCACCACCCTCACCCTCTCCTCCAGTAGCACTAGCACCACAACTCTTCCGCCAGTAATAGCAGCACCAGCACCCTCTCCACCACCAGTAGCATCATCACTAGCAACACCAGCACAGTCTTAGCCACCAGCACCAGCAAAGTCTTAGCCACCAGCACCAGCACAGTCTTAGCCACCAGCACCAGCAAAGTCTTAGCCACCAGCACCAGCACAGTCTTAGCCACCAGCACCAGCAAAGTCTTAGCCACCAGCACTAGCACAGTCTTAGCCACCAGCACCAGCAAAGTCTTAGCCACCAGCACCAGCACAGTCTTAGCCACCAGCACCAGCACAGTCTTAGCCACCAGCACCAGCAAAGTCTTAGCCACCAGCACTAGCACAGTCTTAGCCACCAGCACCAGCACAGTCTTAGCCACCAGCACCAGCAATGTCTTAGCCACCAGCACCAGCACAGTCTTAGCCACCAGCACCAGCAAAGTCTTAGCCACCAGCACTAGCACAGTCTTAGCCACCAGCACCAGTACAGTCTTAGCCACCAGCACCAGCAAAGTCTTAGCCACCAGCACCAGCACAGTCTTAGCCACCAGCACCAGCAAAGTCTTAGCCACCAGCACCAGCACAGTCTTAGCCACCAGCACCAGCAAAGTCTTAGCCACCAGCACTAGCACAGTCTTAGCCACCAGCACCAGCACAGTCTTAGCCACCAGCACCAGCAAAGTCTTAGCCACCAGCACCAGCACAGTCTTAGCCACCAGCACCAGCAAAGTCTTAGCCACCAGCACCAGCACAGTCTTAGCCACCAGCACCAGCAAAGTCTTAGCCACCAGCACTAGCACAGTCTTAGCCACCAGCACCAGCACAGTCTTAGCCACCAGCACCAGCACAGTCTTAGCCACCAGCACCAGCAAAGTCTTAGCCACCAGCACCAGCACAGTTTTAGCCACCAGCACCAGCAAAGTCTTAGCCACCAGCACCAGCACAGTCTTAGCCACCAGCACCAGCACAGTCTTAGCCACCAGCACCAGCACAGTCTTAGCCACCAGCACTAGCACAGTCTTAGCCACCAGCACCAGCAAAGTCTTAGCCACCAGCACCAGCAAAGTCTTAGCCACCAGCACTAGCACAGTCTTAGCCACCAGCACCAGCACAGTCTTAGCCACCAGCACCAGCACAGTCTTAGCCACCAGCACTAGCAAAGTCTTAGCCACCAGCACCAGCACAGTCTTAGCCACCAGCACCAGCACAGTCTTAGCCACCAGCACTAGCACAGTCTTAGCCACCAGCACCAGCACAGTCTTAGCCACCAGCACCAGCAAAGTCTTAGCCACCAGCACCAGCACAGTCTTAGCCACCAGCACCAGCACAGTCTTAGCCACCAGCACCAGCACAGTCTTAGCCACCAGCACTAGCACAGTCTTAGCCACCAGCACCAGCACAGTCTTAGCCACCAGCACCAGCAAAGTCTTAGCCACCAGCACCAGCACAGTCTTAGCCACCAGCACCAGCACAGTCTTAGCCACCAGCACTAGCACAGTCTTAGCCACCAGCACCAGCACAGTCTTAGCCACCAGCACCAGCAAAGTCTTAGCCACCAGCACCAGCACAGTCTTAGCCACCAGCACCAGCACAGTCTTAGCCACCAGCACTAGCACAGTCTTAGGCACCACCAGCACAGTCTTAGGCACCACCAGCACAGTCTTAGGCACCACCAGCACAGTCTTAGGCACCACCAGCACAGTCTTAGGCACCACCAGCACAGTCTTAGGCACCACCAGCACTAACCCCTCTCCATCACCCCTAACAGCACCACCAACGGTACCATCTTATCCATTAGCATTAGCAACATCACCAGCACCATCACATCTCCCACCAGTTCTAGCAACACCAACAGCAACACCAACAGCAACACCGGCTCTCCACACTTCCACCACTACTAGCAGCAGCAGCAGCAGCAACAGCAGCAGCAGCAGCAACAGTTGTTGGGGTGCCACGCTGCAGTGAACAGAAATACACTATTCTTTTCTTGCATTATTCCCTCACATTCCAGTATATCTTTAATAATATTTACACTTCCTCCAGGTGACCTTGTGGATTTATCTGACGGTGGAGGAGGTGACTTTGTCAAGTTACCTGTGGTGGAAGGGCGACCTTGTCAAGTTACATGTGGTGGAGGTGGTGACCTTGTAAGTTATATGTGGTGGAGGTGGTGACCTTGTGAAGTTACCTGTGATGGAGGTGGTGACCTTGTAAGTTACCTGTGGTGGAGGTGGTGACCTTGTAAAGTTACCTGTGATGGAGGTGGTGACCTTGTGAAGTTTCCTGTGGTTGAGGTGGGGACCTTTTCAAGTTATCTGTGGTAACCTTGTCAAGTTACCTGTGGTGGAGGTGGTGATCTTATGAAGTTACCTGTAGTGGAGGTGATGACCTTGTGAAGTTACCTGTAGTGGAGGTGGTGACCTTGTGAAGTTACCGCAAGTGTCGCTAGCCCTACTATCTACTGTCTCGCTCTAAGGTTGTGTCTGACTTGGAAGTTCTTTTGGGTTGAACACTACGTGGTGAGTTGGATGGTTGAGAGGAAAGACTGTTCCATTAGTAATTCGTGCCATGGTGGCACACTACCCATGGAGGGATACCTAGCCCTTTTGGGGTGGGGGTGTGGCATACTACATTTTATTCGGCGCATGTCACACACCCATATAAGCATGCCTTCCTAACCAGTGAACCATGTGCAGAGGCCCCATTGTTATGCTTGTAACTTGGTTCAACCAGCCTATTACAAGGAAGCTCGCCAAAGTTGAATCATACTTGGCAGACTTATCTTCAAGTCTGGTCGTTATGGCTCTCACCGTGTCTTGTGCTTGCATTTGCAGTATTGTACATAGGCTGTATATATTGTACATTGGCTTTATATATTGTACATACCAGATTATTTGGTGAAGGAAAAATAAACAATTATTCTCTCTGTTGCCTTTTGCTCGTTCCTAAGTAGTTATCGTGGTACAGCCAGGTGTGTGGGCCAGTAGACTAGACCTATGTTCATAATAGAAAGTGACCTTGTCAGGTTACTGTGCTAGAGGTGACTTTGTCAGGTTATCTGTGCTAGTAGAGGTGACCATGTCAGGTTACCTGCGCTAGGGTGACCTCAGGTTTCATGTGCTGGCAGAGGTGTGACCTTGTCAGGTTACCTGTGCTAGTAAAAGTGACCTTGTCAGGTTACTTGTGCTAGTAGAAGTAACCTTGTCAGGTTACCTGTGCTAGTATAGGTGACCTTGTCAGGTTACCTGTGCTAGTACAGGTTGTGAGACCTTTACCCACTCTGCCTGAGGTATCCCAGCAAGTGAGCACGTCTCCTGTATTATCCCAGTGCTTAACAGAATAAGGAATAACATAAGAAGGTACAAAATAAAATTGGGAATTATGGATATAGTTTACTTAATAACATAAAGTTCGAGAATGCAACATGTCCTGACGGAGAATTACATACTATAACCATTGACCTATGAGACTTATTACCAAAGGAAAGGGCAGATGTTATCAGTAACACGGACTTATACTCACTCTAATTCACCAAACAGCTGACCCGAGATTCGCAATGCGTGGCCCACTGCACACACGCTGTCCAGGGCTCCGCTCACAGGACCTGTCACCCACCTCTCTGTCTCCTCTAGTGGTTTTCATGACCTTATATGGTGCTCAAAGCATCCCCCTTCCCCATAAGGTGTAGATCACGTTTACATAAGAACATAAGAAAGAAGGAACACTGCAACAGGCCTACTGGCCCATGCGAGGCAGGTCCAAGTCTCCCACCGGATTAAGCCAATGCCCCGACCCAGCCAGGTCAGGTTACATTCACTTAAGGAAGGAGCACGGCATCTGACCTAGTAGCACAAGCCAGTCAGGACCAACTCACACCCACCCGCACCCACTCATATATTTATCTAGCCTATTTTTAAAACTACACAACGTTTTAGCCTCTATAACTGTAATCGGGAGTTTGTTCCACTCATCGACAACTCAATTACCAAACCAATGCTTTCCTATATCCTTCCTGAATCTGAATTTATCCAACTTAAAGCCATTGCTGCGTGTCCTGTCAATACTAGATATTTTTAGCACGCTATTTACATCCCCTTTATTTATTCCTGTTTTCCATTTATACACCTCAATCATATCCCCCCTAATTCTACGCCTTTCTAAAGAGTGCAGTTTCAGGGCCCTCAGTCTATCCTCATAGGGGAAAATTTCTGATACATGGGATCAACTTAGTCATCCTCCTTTGTACGTTTTCCAGAGCATTTATATCCATTCTGTAATACGGTGACCAAAACTGTGCAGCATAATCTAGATGAGGCCTAACCAAGGATATATAGAGTTGAAGAACAACCTGAGGACACCTATTATTTATGCTTCTTGATATGAAGCCAAGGATTCTGTTCGCTTTATTGCGAACACTTATGCACTGCTGTCTAGGTTTTAGATTACTGCTAACCAGAACTCTAAATCCTTTTCAATCAGTAGTAGTATTAAGATCTACATTATTTAGTTTATATGTGGCATGGTTATTGTCCTGTCCAATATTTAGAACTTTGCATTTATCTATATTAAACTGCATCTGCCACTTCTCCGACCACTGCATCAGTCTATTCAGATCTTCCTGGAGTGCTCTAATGTCCTCATTTGAATGAATTGGACGGCCTATTTTGGTGTCATCGGCAAACTTGCTTATGTCGCTATTTATTCCCTCATCTATGTCGTTTATGTAGATTGTGAACAACAAGGGCCCAATACCGACCCTGTGGAACACCACTCGTGACGCTTCCCCACTCTGATTTCTCTCCATTTATGCAAACTCTCTGCTGCCTATTTGTCAACCATGCCTCTATCCAGGAAAAAATTTCTCCTCCTATTCCGTGTGCCTTAATTTTCCTCAATAGTCTCTGATGTGGGACTCTATCAAAAACCTTACTGACGTCCATATACACAATATCATATTCATTACCATGATCTACCTCCTCAAACACCTTAGTGAAAAAGTTATTAAATTTGTAAGGCAGGAACGCCCTTTATAAAACCGTGCTGAGATTCGTTGATTAATTTATGCTTTTCAAGATGGCTGCGAATTGCCTCGGCAATTATTGATTCCATAAATTTTCCCACTATGGAGGTTAAAGGCTTATTGGTCTATAGTTCGAAGCTAAGGACCTGTCACCTGCTTTGAAAATAGGTATTACATTTGCCATTTTCCACTTATCTGGCACCATGCCAGTTTGCAGTGATATGTTGAAAAGATTAACCAACGGTTTGCTAAGCTCCTCTTTACATTCCTTTAGAACCCTTGCATACAGTTCATCAGGGCCTGGGGATTTGTTAGGTTTCAATTTATCTATTTGTCTAAGGACCATGTCACTTGTGACCCTAATCGTGCATAGTTTACTATCATCCTGTTCTACATAATTAATTATTTCTGGAATATCGCTAGTATCTTCCTGTGTAAAAACTGAGAGGAAGTAAGTGTTAAACATTCTACACATTTCCTTATCACTGTCGGTGAGCTGACCTGAGTAACTTTGAGTGGGCCTATCTTGTCCCTAATCTTACTTCTGTATACCTGAAAAAATCCTTTTGGGTTAGTCTTCGATTCTCTCGCAACTTTAACCTCATAGTCTCTTTTTGCTTTTCTTATTCCCTTTTTTATTTCTCTCTTTAACTGAATATATTGATTACCTAATTGCCCCTCTCCTCTTTTTATTCGCCTATATATGCCTCTCTTTTGACCAATGAGATGTTTTAATCTATTGTTCATCCATTTAGGATCATTTTTGTTTGATCTGATTTCCCTATTAGGAACATAAGCTGTCTGAGCAGCTAGAACTATTCTCTGGAAAACGTCATATTGGCAATCACCACCTACCTGACCCACTGTCAGGTCATTCCAGTTCAGCCTACCCAGGTAATTTTTCAGTCCTATGAAATCAGCCAGGCGGAAGTCAGGGACAGAGACTTGATTTCCATTAGTAGGGTAATTCCATGATATATTAAAACTGAGTGATTTGTGATCACTTTCCCCAAGCTGACGCCAGGCAAGAACAAAATACCTGAGGCTTAAGCATGGAGGCGTGGCTGACAGCTATTTGCCAAGGTAAGGTGTGGTTAATTACGTAGACCTCACAAGCACACTGACTACATCACAAGGTGACCTTATCAGGTTACCTGTTGTTGCATGCAAAGAGTACGTAACCTTTATTTGGAGCATGTTAAACACACCCACATAGGCTCCCCTCCAACCAGCGAACCATCGTTAAGGGTTTGAGATGAGGCCCCATCATCAAATCAACGACTCGGTTCAGCCAATCATAATGCGAGTTTGACAATGGCAGAAGGTGATGTGGATACCACTCACAAGTTTGTCATTGGAATTCCTGCATTCAGCTGGTTGTGGACGGTTGTCTCTGTCTATTGGCTGCTGTTTTACGTTGACGACCGTGGCTTGTACTATTATTACTCTCTCTGTACATAGTGTACATATTTGTACAAACCCCTATCTAATACTTGGTGAAGGAAAAGACAAAAGTCTGATATAAAACTAATTGCTTGGTGAAGTAAATACAAAGCATTTTTACTGTGTTTCTTTGCTCCAAGCTCCCTTTTACACTCAGGTTAACAGGCCATTGAACCTGAGGTTGTAATACCTGTGCTATTAGAGGTGACCTTGCCAGTTACCAGTGCTGGAAGAGGTGACCTTGTTAGGTTTCCTGTGCTAATAGAGGTGACCTCAGGTTAACTGTGCTAGTAAAGGTAACCTTGTCAGGTTACCTGTGCTAGGTGACCTTGTCAGGTTATGTGCTAGTAGAGGTGACCTTGTCAGGCTACCTGTGATAGTAGAGGTGACCTTGTAAGGTTACCTGTGCTAGTTGAGGTGACCTTGTCAGGTCACCTGTGCTAATAGAGGTGACCTCAGGTCACATGTGCTAATAGAGGTGACCTTCGATTACCTGTGCTGGCAGAGGTGACCTTATCAGGTTTCCTGTGCAAGTAGAGGTGACCTTGTCAGATTACCTGTTCTATTGGAGGGGATCTTGTCAGGTTACTTGTGCTAGTAGAGATGACATTGTCAGGTTACCTGTGCTAGTAGAGGTGACCTTGTCAGGTTACCTGTGCTAGTAGAGGTAACCTTGTCGGGTTACCTGTGCTATAGGCGACCTTGTCAGGTTGCCTGTGCTAGAAGTGACCTCAGGTTACCTGCGCTAATACAGGAGAAATCAGGTTACATGTGCTAGTAAAAGTAACCTTGTCAGGTTGCCTGTGCTAGTAGAGGTGACCTTGTCAGGTTACCTGGAGTTTACCTAGAGAGAGTTCCGGGGGTCAACACCCCTGCGGCCCGGTCTGTGACCAGGCCTCATGGTGGATCATGGCCTGATCAACCAGGCTGTTACTGCTGGCCGCACACAATCCAACGTCCGAACCACAGTCCGGCTGGTCAGGTACCGAATTTAGATGCCTGTCCAGTGCCTGCTTGAAGACAGCCAAGAGTCTATTGGTAATCCCCCTTATGTATGCTGGTTACATGTGCTAGTAGAGGTGACTTTGTCAGGTTACCTGTGCTAGTAGAGGTGACCTTCTCGGGTACCTGTGCTAGTAGATGTGACCTCAGGTTACCTGTGCTAGTAGAGGAGACCTTCTCAGATTACCTGTGTTAGTAGAGGTGACCTCAGGTTAACTGTGTTAGAAGAGGTGACCTCAGATTACCTGTGTTAGTAGAGGTGACCTTCTCAGGTTACCTGTGGTAGTAGAGGTTACCTGTGTTAGTAGAGGTGACCTTCTCAGGTTACCTGTGTTAGTAGAAGGGACCTTCTTAGATTACCTGTGTTAGTAGAGTGACCTCAGGTTGCCTGTGTTATTAGAGGTGACCTCAGATTACCCGTGTTAGTAGAGGTGACCTCAGGTTACCTGTGTTAGTAGAGGTGACCTTCTCAGGATACTTGTGTTAGTAGAGGTGACCTCAGGTTACCTGTGTTAGTTGAGGGGACCTTCTCAGATTACCTGTGTTAGTAGAGGAGACCTTCTCCGCTTACCTGTGTTAGTAGAGGTGACTTTCTCAGGTTACTTGTGTTAGTAGAGGTGACCTTCTCAGGTTACTTGTGTTAGTAGAGGTGACCTTCTCAGGTTACTTGTGTTAGTAGAGGTGACCTCAGATTACCTGTGTTAGTAGAGGTGACCTTCTCATGTTACCTGTGTTAGTAGAAGTGACCTCAGGTCACCTGTGGTTACCATAGTGTTCGAAGTTTCTTGTCTAAATAAAAAATAAACATAAATAATAAAAAATAATAAAATTAAACAACTCAAAATGTCAGTAAAATTCTATATAAAAAGTTTCAATATTTTTTTAAATAAGCAAATAAAAAATGAAAGACGCTGGATATAAGCATTATATTATATTATGATAAATTCTATGAAGAAAAATGTATCTTGATCACTATGGAAAAAATGGTCTGGTAGGATGTATAGATGACTGTGTGTGTGTGTGTGTGTCCAGTGTGTGTGTGTGTGTCCAGTGTGTGTGTGTGTGTGTGTGTGTATGTGTGGCGCGGTAGAGATTATGTAATCAGTCCATCAAACTTGGAGGATTAGTTTTTGAGGTGGTCAGTCCCTCAGCTCCAGATTTTAGAACAATGTGAAGCTGAAGCATGAAAATGGAGTTATTTATATGGACCTTATACGGGTTCGATTCCCAGCGAGGGTAGAAACCTTGGGCGTGTTTGTTTACACAGGTTGTCTATGTTTCCTATCAGTAAATTGGGTACCTGAGAGTTAGTCGAATGGTGTGGGTCGCATCCTGGGACAAAACTGACCTAATTTGTCCGAATTGCTCTGCATAACAAGCTAGGACTGTATACCTTGTACATGTACTTGTAAAAATAAAGATATTATTATTATTATTAGTATTATTATTATTATACTGGCGAAGGTGAGGTGTGGAAGATCTGGGAGACGTTGCAGGAGACGGTGTTCATTAGTAGAAAGAAGAGGGAAAGAATTGAGATTTGCAGCAACCTTGGGCAGGTCCCCCTCGAATCCAACCCTCCTCATGACTAGTGGTTAAGCAAGTTGTAATCTCCTTTGATGTTCTGCAACATTCTTTTCAGCTCCTAAATATATAGAGCCCGGTGCATGAGCCATGCAATTTTTATATTCATGTTGCGAATTAGAATGAGTTGCAGTCTCTGTAAACCAAGACTGCATAAGGTGCCATGACTCTTAATTAGTATGAAGGCGAGTGCATCAATGGTGCTGTATTTTTTCTGATGTTTCTTCGGCTTGGAGTCTGTAATAAATTATAAATATCCTTACTGCTTGATTGGTACAGCATATTTATATCCACATCGTGAAAACCCAGTGTACATAACCTAGGCAAGTCCCTAAAATACACTGAAAATGATCTATTAACATCTGATTGACTTTGCTTCTGTGAGACCAAACATAAACTGGTCTGAGTTGTGCAACATCTGGTAACAAAGCAAAAGTCAACGTCATGAGATTTACAAATTATAATTTGGTTACTACGTATACAATTTCCAATTTGGTTAATATGTATACACGCTTGGAACATAGTTTTTGGGCATGAGTACCTTGTAATTTATGTCACTCAACTCCGACATAATATTAAAGGTTTTCGTAAATCTTGCCTGCAGAGTTTTTAAGAAGAACCGGTTGTTGAATCAAGACTATATTGCACGCCGAAAAATAACGTGATCTTTCTGTGCTACTCTCAGGTTTGTTGCAGCCACGTGAAGTTTATCTCGACGTTTAGGGACATCATGAGAGAAGAGCAGTACTCTCACCACTGATCCTGTCCTTCTATAATATAATAATATCTTTATTTACTACAAGTACATGTACATGGTATACAGGCCTAGCTGACATCAGTGACATACTACTATATAGAAAGTCCCTTGTTATGCTGAGCATTTCGGGCAGATTAGGTCAGTGTCCTAGGATGCGACTCACACCAGTCCACTAACACCCAGGTACCCATTTTACTGATGGGGAACATAGACAACAGGTGTAAAGAAACACGCCCAATGTTTCTGCCCTGGCTGGGACATGGGCAGACTCATCTATTGCCATAAGAGGTCAGTATAAATCCTTGGCAATTTTCGCCGAAGTTTACTTTATACCTAGATGACCAGTCATGGGACTTGTGTGTCACCTCCTCCATCAGTCTGCTTGTACTTACTGGAAGCACCAAAGCATGGTTAACTTTCCGCGTCTGGTGCTTCTCCATACCAGGTGGTGAATCCCTCCCCAAAAGTATACCAGAAAGGGTTGTCTCAAAGAGCTGTACTCCTAATGACTGCATCAACTTCATGGGAGACTGTGAGTCAGCAGACGCAAGTGTATTATCCTACTGCTGCTCTGTTACTAAATCCACAACAGGCTCCGGAACACTGAGGAGAGATGCCAGGCTCCGGAACACTGAGGAGAGATGCCAGGCTCCGGAACACTGAGGAGAGATGCCAGGCTCCGGAACACTGAGGAGAGATGCCAGGCTCCGGAACACTGAGGAGAGATGTCAGGCTCCGGAACACTGAGGAGAGATGTCAGGCTCCGGAACACTGAGGAGAGATGCCAACTGAGATTCTACAAATGGCGAGATTCGGGAAAGATCTCCACATGAGAAAAGCACGAGTGTTCCTGGGTCACATGACACAGACGTGCTAACCCTGATTCACTGTCAAGTGTTGGTTCATCAGACTCGCTCCAGTGCCTGTGCAATATGCAATGATCGCATCATAGTCGGCACCGGAAGTAGTTCCGGTAGTTCCAAAACTTTTTAATTATGTGTGTCCGAATCAACGAGAGGTTCGTCACACACAGTAGCCAACGTTAACAAATCATTTCCGACCAGTGGATGCGCGTCATAATCACTCTTTGTTTCCTTGCAGTTAGGTATTCCATGATCCACTGTAGTGTCTTCCCTGTTATTCCTGTCTGATTCTCTAGCTTTTGTCCCAGTCTCTTGTAAGGTACTGTGTCAAGAGACTTCTTAGAATCCAAAAATGTTTAATCCACTCATCTGTCTGTCTGTCTGTCTGTCTGTCTGTCTCTCTATCTCTCTCTCTCTCTCTCTCTCTCTCTCTCTCTCTCTCTCTCTCTCTCTCTCTCTCTCTCTCTCTCTCTCTCTCTCTCTCTCTCTCTCCCTCTCTCCTCACGTCATTTATCTTGTTGTAAAACTCAAGTAGGTTTGTGAGACAGGATTTACCATCACTAAAATCATGCTGGTTGTTGTTTATAAAACTGCTCCTTTGCATCTCTCGTCTCCTGATTATTCTCTCCGTAAGCTAACACACAACGCACGTAAATGACACGAACCTGTGGTTAATGCTACCTGTCTGTCCTCTACTTAAATGTGGGGTCTATGTTTGACGAAATTCACACCTCTGGCAGTTGTCCTGTATCAAATGACTGGTTACAGATATTAGCCAGCAGTTCATACGGTGCTCCTGCTTCGTCTTTCAGAACCCACGAAGATATATAATCTGGTCCACTTGCCTTCGAAGTATCTGGCTGGTTGAGCAGTTTCTTCATCTCTTCTCATGTTGTGTGTAGTGTTCTGTTTAACTCTTTGCTAATATCCCACTTTCTTCCAAAAATACGAGTACCTCATTTGTGTGTGTATGTCTGTGTGTACTCACCTAATTGTACTCTCCTAATTGTGGCTGCAGGGGTCGATTCACAGCTCTTGGCCCCTTCTCTTCATTGGTTGGTACTAGGTCCACTCTCTCCCTGCTCCAAGAGCTTTATCATACTTCTTCTTAAAGCTATGTATAGATTCTGCCTCCAATATACTCTTCAGACTGTTTCCCTTCCTTACAACTCTATGACTGAAAAAATACTTCCTAACATCCCTGTGACTCATCTGAGTCTTCAGCTTCCAATTGTGACCTCTTGTTGCTGTGTCCCATCTCTGAAACATCCTGTCCCTGTCCACCTTGTCAATTCCTATCAGTATATTATATGTCGTTATCATGTCTTCCCTATTCCTCCTGTCCGTCAGTGTCATCATATCTATTTCCCTTAACCTCTCCTTGTAGTGTCGACATATCCCTTAGCTCAAAGACTAGTCTTGTTGCAAACCTTTCCACTATCTTTAATTTCTTGACGTGCTTGACCAGGTGTGGATTCCAAACTGGTGCTGCATACTCCAAAATGAACTTGACGTACACGGTGTACAGAGTCTTGAACGATTCCTTACTAAGGTGTCGAAACGCTATTCTTAGGTTTGCCAGGCGCCCATATGCTGCAGCAGTTGCTCAGTTGATGTGTGCCTCGGGAGATGTGTTCGGTATTATATTCACCCCAAGATCCTTTTCCTTGAGTGATATAGAAACTTGTCTTGGGACTGCCTTCTTGTAAGCTGCACTGGGCAAGCACTGTTGACACCGACACTCTGAGACACTTCTCTCAGACTTACAAGTGGCTATGGGACAAATTTCTAGCTAACTGCAGCCGAAAGAATTCCCCCCTGCATGCATGAATATGAAAGGGTTTAACTTACTTGATGGAGTAGAAATGTCTCCTAAACTTCCAAGTCTTCCTAAGCTATAACCCCCTCCAAACACCATGTGAAGGGAAGAGTCTTAACCTGCAAATTAAGTGGTAATTAGTGTCCTGCCTGCACCTCAGAGTTCACTGGTTTCAAAGGATATCCCTTAAGCAATATCTAAACAGTAAGAGACACTAGCTTCCAGACTTGAACTTAAGAGATGACGCTGGTACATACAAATACAAAAGCGTCCGTCCGCTTAAGACCCACAGATAACTCACTAACGTTTCCCCCAGAAAACTGGCCAGATACTGAGAGAAAGAAAGTCTAGTCTTACTGCAATAGGTCTGGATGGAGAGAGATATCCGCGATACTTCGGGATCTCTCCTCCGGGGCCCCAGGACAGATGTTGAGTCACGTGGAGAATGCTGCATGTTCACAGCATTTGTTCTCTGGTTGAAGTCCAGTCTGGTAAGAACGCAGGTCATGCGTCGTGAGTCTCACACTGCTTGACCTCCGCAAGGGATTGCCATTTCTCTTTGGTTAACATAACCTAATGTAACTATTTATATCTTATATCTACCTATATTAAGGTGCTAGAACTACATTATTAATATCTAATGTTGCTTCAATAATCCTACTATTAGTTTCTAACTGTACAAACTTGCCTAGTTGTTCCTAGGAGAATAAATCTATCAATTAAAATGTACACAATTGTTACCTTCGCCAACTTGAATGTGTATGTTTTTGTTGGGTGTGTGGGTTCATGAACTCCGAGGGCCGATCCGTGGTAGGTTAAGGCTCCAAACGGCTCACTTACCCTGTGGAACTTGAGTGACTCAAAAAAGTTTCCACAAGTGAGGTTTGCAATCTTTCGTACCATAGCCTGTACTCTGTCTGTGGTCTTCTTTGCCCTCCCCAGTCTTCATGACTTTTCACGTGGTGGACTCCAGGAACCAATTGCTGGACCAGGCTTGCAGCCTGTCCAAATCCCTTTGCAGTTCTGCCTGATCCTCATCCGACTGAATTCTCCTCATTAGCTTCACATCATCTGCAAACAGGGTGACTTCTGAATCTATCATTTTCGTCATGTCATTCACTTATACCAGAAACAACATAGTTCCTAGGATTGAGCCCTGTGGAACCCTGCTCGTTATAGGCGCTAATTCTGACACCTCGTCAGGTACCATCACATGTTGATGCCTTCCTGTCAGGTACTCTGATCTATTGCAGCACCTTTCCTGTTATACCTGCCCGATCCTCTAACTTTTGCACTAATCTCTTGTGTGGAACTGCGTCAAAAGCCTTCTTACAGTCCAAAAAAATGCAATCTACCCACCCCTCTCTCTCTCGCTTGTCTTATTTCTGTCACCTTGTCGTAAAACTCCAGTAGGTCTGTGATACAGAGTTTCCCTTCCCTGAAACAGTGCTGGTTGTCGTGTATAAGCTCATTCCTTTCTAGGTGCTCCACTCGTCTTTTCCTGCTAAGATTCTCAATAACTTTGCACACTATACATGTCAGTGACACTGCTCTGTAGTTTAAAGCTACCTGTCTGTCTCCTTTCTTAAAGACTGGGAATATATTTGCGGTCTTCCGCACCTCAGGCAGTCGCCCTGTTTCGAAAAATGTGTTGAAGATTGTTATTAGTGGCACACACAGCTCCTTTCCTCCCTGACTCAGGACCCACGGAGAGATGTCCGATCCCACAGCCTCTTCACTTCTTTCTCGGTTGTGTGCGTTGTGTCCATCACTTGTTGGTGTACCCCACAATTCCTCCTTTCTGGAGTACTTTCTGTCTCCACTGAAAATACTTCCTTAAATTTCATGTTGAGCTCGTTTCTTGTGATCTCTCCTCCTTCCTTAGCCTGATTACCTGGTCCTTCACTGTTTTTCCTCCTGATATGGCTGTACAACAGCTTCGGGTGAGACTTGGCTATCGATGCTATGTCATTTTCGCATTGTCACTGAACCTCCTTCCTTATCTATACTTATTTTTTCTGGCTCTTCGACTAATCTCCTGGCCCCGCCTCTTCACTGATCACTACTAGGTTCTCTCTCTCCCTGCTCCATGAGCTTTATCATACCTCGTCCTAAAACTATGTATGGTTCCTTCCTCCACTACATTACTTCCCAGACTATTCCCCTTCTTGACAACTCTATGACTAAAGAAATACTTCCTAACATCTCTTTGACTCATCCGAGTCTTCAATTTCCAATTGTGACCTCTTGTTTCTGTGTCCCATCTCTGGAACATCCTGTCTCTGTTCACCTTGTCAATTCTTCACAGTATTTTTATGTCGTAATGATGTCTTTCCTAACCCTCCTGTCCACCAGTGTCGTCAGGCCGATTTTCCTTAACCTTCCTTCGTAAGACATTCCCCTTAGCTCTGGAACTAGCACTTTCTCTAATTTATTGACGTGCTTGATCAGGCGTGGGTTCCAAACTGGTGCTGCATACTCCAGTATGGCCCTGATGTACATGGTGTACAGTGTCTTGAACTATTCCTTACTGAGGTATTGGAACGCTATTCTCAGGTTTACCAGACGCCCATATGCTGCAGCATTTATCTGGTTGATGTGCACTTCAGGAGATGTGCTCGGTATTATACTCACCCCAAGATCCTTTTCCTCGAGTGATGTTTACAGTCTTTGGCCAACTAGCCTATACTCTGCTTGCGGTCTTCTTTGCCCTTCCCCGATCTTCATGAATTTGCATTTGGTGGGGTTAAATTCGAGGAGCCAGTTGCTGGACCAAGCTTCCAGCCTGTCCAGGTCTCTTTGTAGTCGTGTCTGGTCCTCATCTGATTTAATTCTCCTCATTAACTTCACATCGTCTGCAAACTGGGACACTTCGGAGTCTATTCCTTTCGTCATGTCGTTCACAAACACCAGAAACAGCACCGGTCCTAGGACTGATCCCTGTGGCACCCCGCTCGTTACAGGCGCCCACTCTGACACCTCGCCATGTACCATGACTCGCTGTTGTCTTCCTGACAGGTATTCCCTGATCCATTGTAGTGCCTTCCCTGTTAACCCTGCCTGGTCCTCCAGCTTTTGCACTAATCTCTTGTGTGGAACTGTGTCAAACGCCTTCTTACAGTCCAAGAAAGTCCAATCTACCCACCCCTCTCTCTCTTGTCTTATTGCCGCCACCCTGTCATAGAACTACAGTAGGTTTGTGAAGCAGGACTTCCCGTCCCTGAAATCGTGTTGGCTGTAGTTGATAAGCTCATTTCTATCTAGGTGCTCCACCACTCTCCTTCTTCTGATAATCTTCTCCATGACCTTGCATACTATACATGTCAGTGACAATGGTCTGTAGTTTAGTGCTTCGTGTCTGTCTCCTTTTTTTAAAAATTGGGACTACATTTGCTGTCTTCCATACCTCAGGTAGTCGCCCTGTTTCGATAGATGTGTTGAAGATTGTTGTTAGTAGTACACATAGCACCTCTGCTCCCTCTCTCAGGATCCATGGAGAGATGTTATCCGGCCCCATCGTCTTTGAGGTATCTAGCTCGCTTGGCAGCCTCTTCACTTCTTCCTCGATTGTATATATTGTGTCCAACACTTGATGGTGTACCCCACCTCTCCACCTTTCTGGAGGCCCTTCTGTCTTCTCTGTGAATGCTATTTGAATCTCATGTTGAGCTTTTCACATACTTCATGCTCATTTCTTGTGACCTCCCCTCCTCCCTTCCTCAGCCTGATTACCTGGTCCTTGACTGTTCTTTTCCTCCTGATGTGACTGTACAACAGTTTTGGGTCAGATTTGGCTTTTGCTGCTATGTCATTCTCATATTGTCTTTGGGCCTCCCTTCTTACCTGTGCATATTCATTTCTGGCTCTATGACTGCTCCCCTTATTCTCCTGGGTCCTTTGCCTTCTATACTTCTTCCATTCAAGCACACTTTGTTTTGGCCTCCCTGCACCTTTTAGTGAACCATAGGCTCATCCTG
Organism: Cherax destructor; assembly: GCA_009830355.1. NCBI lineage: Eukaryota > Metazoa > Arthropoda > Malacostraca > Decapoda > Parastacidae > Cherax > Cherax destructor. Next base: position 3,387 of record WNWK01026847.1, on the reverse strand, counting down.
GCTTTTTCGTTGTTCATGTTGCCCTTGGGTACAAACCTCTCCTCAGCTTCCTTGCATATTGTTGTCACATATTCCATCATCTCATTTACTGACTTCCTTACCAGTTCTCTGTCCCACTGAACCCTGTGCAGGAAGTTCTACATGCTTGCTTAGTCCCTTTTCTTGTAATTTGGCTTCCTTCTTCCGGCCCTTCCTGCTTCTCTCTCCACTTGTAACTCTACTATGTATTTGAAGCTCAGAACCACATGATCACTTGCCCCAAGGAGTCTTTCTTATGTGATGTGCTCAATATCTGCACTACTCAAGGTGAATACTAGGTCCAGTCTCGCTGGTTCATCCTCTCCTCTCTGGTAGTGTCCCTTACGTGTTGGTAGATGAGGTTTTCCAGTACCACCTCCATCATCTTAGCCATTCACGTTTCTTGGCCCCCAAGTGGCTCCAAGTTCTCCCAATCGATTTCCTTGTGGTTGAAGTCACACATGATCAGTAGCTTTGCCCTACTCGCATGAGCCCTTCTGCCCACTTCGGGCAGTGTGTCAACCATCGCTCTATTACTCTCATCATACTCTTGCCTTGGCCTCCTGCTGTTCTGTGGTGGATTATACATCACTGCAATTACCACCTGTCTCCTCTCTCCAGCTCATCAAAATCTCATCAGTTTTTGATCAGCAGTGCCACTCTTCCACCCCCCTCTGTCTTTCCTCAGGATCTGATATCCCGTTGGAAAAATGGCATTTGTTATCATCCCTGTGAGTTTGGTTTCTGGGAGGGCTATGATGTCCGGTGATGCGTTGGTGTACCATACCTTCAGTTTCCTCTCCAACACTGTGTTTTGGGAGGTCTGTGAGGGTGGGGAACCTGGCAGTGTGCTGCGGGATTTTACAGCATAGTGTGGGGTGGGGGCTGTAAGTGTGGATTGTGGTCTGTGTTGGGATAGTGTGTTTGGTTGTGGGGTTCTGGAGGTGGTTCTGTGTGTGCTTGCTCTTGTTGCACTGCCCTGCTCTGGTTGTCCTCTGCTGATTGTGTCCTTGTCTCTCTTCCTAGCTCCTTTCACTTTCGTGTCCTCTCCCTCAGCTTCTGTCGTTATGTTTTTGTTCTGGTTTGGTCTAGGAACACCCTCTTGTATACTGAGGATTCCTTAAGCCGTGGTTTCTCTTGAAGGATCCTGTTTCACACTGTTTGTCTTGAAAATCAGCTTGACCTGCTGTTTTCTTCCCTTCAAGTTCCCCTTTATTCTCCGAAAATTTGCTATCTCAGACATGTCCAACTCGCCTATTTCTTTGATGATGTTTTCAATCTCCTGTCTTTCTTCCTCTGCATCCTCATGCTCATCCCCTTCTCCCATGACCACCCCTGCTCACAGCTGCTCTCCCCCTTCATTCCTTGGCCCTGCTTGGTGGGCTCATAGGGCCTTAGCATAAGTTATGTCTCCTTCCTTCCCGTTGGGCTCCTTGTGCAGTAGGGGTGTACCAGCTTCAGATGCTATGTCTCCTCTGGACAGTACCCCTGTAACTCGCTTCAGCCTATTTTCCTCATATTCTAGGGCCTTTATCCTGGCTACTGCAGCTTCGACTTGTGACTCCCATTTCTTCTTCTCCTCCATCCTCTTTTCCAATTCCACAGAAAGCTCTTCCTCCATCCTTTTCTCCATTTTTGCAGAAACCTCACCTAGTTTGCACTCCCACTCTTGTTCCATCCTTTTACATTGCTCTTCCATCCATTCTTCCTTACCAGAACCATTATCCTCTGATCCCCTGAGAGATGGGGAGAGGGAGGGAGAGGGACAGGGAGAGTGATGGGGGGTGGAGAAAGAGTGGGAAGGGGGCTAGAGGGAAAAGGGGTGGAAGGGAGGAAGGAAAAGAGAGGGGGAATAGGGGGATGGGGAGGGAGGGAGGGAGAGGAAGAGAAAAGGGAGTGGGGAAAGAGTGAGAGAGAAGGGAAAGGGAAAAGAGAGAGAGAGAGAGAGATGGATGGAGAGAGAGAGAGAGAGAGAGAGAGAGAGAGAGAGAGAGAGAGAGAGAGAGAGAGAGAGAGATGAGAGAGAGAGGAGAGAGAGAGAGAGAGAGAGAGAGAGAGAGAGAGAGAGAGAGAGAGAGAGAGAGAGAGAGAGAGAGAGAGAGAGAGAGAGAGAGAGAGAGAGAGAGAGAGAGAGAGAGATGGAGATAGAGTGTAGGGAGGGTTGTTCTTGATTCACCAGTACTCCTCTGGTGTGTGTGTGTGTGTGTGTGTGTGAGTGAGTGGGGGTTGTAAGGGGAGAGGGATGGGGTGGGGGAGGGAGGGGTCCCGGGAGAGTGATGTAGGGGGGAAGGGAGAGGTATAGAAAGGATCGAGAAATAGCAGGAAAGGAGAGGGAAAGGCCAGGGAGGGGAGGAGGAGGAGGAGGAGAAGAGGGGAAGGAAGAAAAGGAGGAGGGAGAGAGGGATGAGGGAGAGGAAGTGGAAGAAAAGGGGGAGGAAGGGATGGAGGAAGAGGATGAAAAAGTGTAGGAAGTGGAAGAGGAGGGAGGGGGTGGAGGAGGAGGGAGGGGGTTGGGGTAGGCCCTAACGGTCAGAGGCTGGGTTAGTGCCCATGTACTCACCTAGTTGTACTCACCTAGTTTGGTTGCAGGGGTCGATTCATAGCTCCTGGCCCCGCCTCTTCACTGGCCGCTACTGTGCGTGTGTGCGTATGCGTATGTACCCACGTGTGTGTTCCCGTGTGCGTGTGTTTATGAGTCTTCGTATGTACCCACGTATGTACTACATATGTCCTACATATGTACCCAATCACTTCGTTCACACTGTGCACTGTCTTTTGTGCTTAAAATTAGTGTAAGTTCTATAGCCCTACTTGACCTGCCCTGCTCCTATATGTGTGTGTACTTACCTAAGTGAGGTTGAAGTGGTCGATTCATTGCTCCTGGCCCCGCCTCTTCACTGGTCGCTACTAAGTCTACTTTCTCCCTGCTCCATGACCTTTATCATACCTCTTCTTAAAGCTATGTATGGGTCCTGCCTCCACTACATCTCCCTCTACTCCACTATACTCTCATGTACTCACCTAATTGTACTCACCTAATTGTGGTTGCAGGGGTCGAGACTCAGCTCCTGGCCCCGCCTCTTCGCTGTCTGCTACTGGGTCTCTGCTCTCCCTGCTCCATGAGCTTTATCATACCTTGTCTTAAAACTATGTATGGTTCCTGCCTCCACTATATCTTTCTCTAGTCCATTCCACTTCCTGACTACTCTGTGGCTGAAGAAATGTTTCCTGACATCCCTTTGACTCATCTGAGTCTTCAGCTTCCAGTTGTGTCCCCTTGTTTCTGTGTTCCCTCTCTGAAACAACCTGTCACTATCTACCTTGTCAATTCCCGCAGTATTTTGTATGTCGTTATCATGTCTCCTCTGA
>WNWK01026846.1:0-26933 GCA_009830355.1 Cherax destructor | reverse complement strand
CCTTGAGTCCACACCGCCCAAAAAGCCACTCCTCATTAACCGGAAAAGAAGCTGCCCCCACATCCCCCGATTTGGGGTGTAAATAAAATTTTTAAAAAAAAATGAAAATAAGGCAATTTCATTGGGAAAATGCATGTCTACACAGTGAATTACAAGGTAATGTAAAATTTTTTAAAATACTGTGATGACAGTTTTACTGATGGCAAACTTGAAAAAATAAAAATGCATAAAAGAAATTAGAAAACCTCTGGAAAATTTTAAAGGGGAAGTCCCACAAGGACCCAGCACAGGCACTAATATTTTTAATCTATGTAAATTTCACCCCTACAATGAGTGTGTCCCGATGAAAATGAAATGCTAATGACCCAAGGAAGGGTGCCCCCAAATTATTTCATCAGAGCAAACCAGACATTTCCTCCCCCCTTTTCCCCCCCAAATATTTTTTGACCCTGACAGGCAACGTTTCCCTCTCATTAATACAGGGACAAACACAAGGGGTTTTTTCCTTTTTCCCCTAGGAGCATGAATATCCAGGGCCTGTGTGAGCTTTTTAAAAGTGGAAGGGAAAGCGGGGGGTTTTTAAAAAATGGCTGTGCTGTTGGATTAAGAGCAGGGTGATTTATGAAGGATTCGGGGAAACGGGTTAGCTAAAGGGGAATGGGGGAAAGGGGAAGGGCAGTGGGGGGAATTCTGAGGAAGTGGGGGTGAGGTTATAAGAGGGGGAACCCTTTTTTGGGATACCCAAAAATTTTAAAGATAATTTGATTATAAGTCAATGTGTTTTTTCTGTGTCACCCTGTTTCGGGGGGTTTTTTACAGTGGCCCCTTTTTTTTTTGAAAAATTTCCAAACGCAAACAATTATGAAATTTAAATTTTCGTAATTTTTTTTTAGTAAGTGTAATTTAAGGGGTCTGAAATGACTGGGGAATCTAATTTACTTTTGGGCCCTTTTTGGGGAACAAATTGTTCAGTAATGGCACTCAAACAGCATTCTGGAAAGAATTTTCAACAAAAACCAGGGTCCACTGTATATATGTATTTTTTTTTTAAAAATGGGGCCCTTTCCCCCAAAAAGGGGGGGTTTAAAAAAAAAATCTATCATCATCATTCCTCCATCACTGTTTTTTCCAGAGGCATGCCCTACAGAAAAACCGAAACAAAAACCCCTCCTTCAGAGTGCCGGCACTGATTCCCCATTCCAGGACCCCCAAATCCCCGGGGAAATTTCCCTAAAACCCCTTAAAAACATTACCCTGTACACTCCAACAGCATGTCGCCCCAAAAAAATTTGTCTCCATTTTTTTCCCAAACACCCCCAACGCTTGTGGAAGTACAAGCCCCCACAAAAAAACCTCCTTTTCCCCCCCCTTCAACTTTTCCTGGCCCAAAACCCCCCCCCTTTCCCCTCCACAAACAGATTTATACACTTTTGGGAAAAATCTTTTTTATTTTGTTCCACCCTTTCCACATGTCCAAACCATCTCAATAGCCCCCCCTCACCCTCGGGGTAATATTTTTTGGGAACCCCCCTTTCCTCCTCCAAACTACGGATTCTCTGAAATTATATTCACACCCACATTGCCCTCAGAATGACATCTCCACTGCCCCCAGCCTTTCCTTGTTGCAACATTCACCGCCCATACCTCACACCCATACAAGAGCGTTGGTATAACTATACTCTCAATCAATCGACTTTAGCTACAGTAATATTACAAAGTGGGGTTTACATATTATGTTATTTAAGACATTTATAAAGTGAAATATTACAAGAAGGCCAATAATATACTGAGCATTTCAGGCAGTGATATACTAGATCTTACTCTATGGTGACAATGATTATAATGGTATGGGTTAGGTAATTGTAGTGATTAACTAGGTTTTACAAAATTGAGGTAGTTTAAAAAATTTAAGAATTTAACAATTAGTTTATATATTAATGGAAATGGTGATGTGTTTGCATGATAGTTTTATATTTAAAGTGTCTTAGGCAAACTTATGACTAACTTAAAATTATGAAGCAATAGTTGTACAGTGGACCCTCGGTTAAAGGCCAACTTGGTTAGAGCTGGTTTTTTGCTTTCCTGGTTAGAGGCAGGTTTTCGATTGCAGGCATGTAAGGATCACGTCCGTCCACCAGCTGGGGCGCTTGTGCTGAAGTTTGACTGTATCTCGGTGCGTGAGGAAGCTTCTGCTCATTCATCAAACATTTTGCTATAATCCATTGTTTTTAGTGGTTATTTATCAAGTGCAACTGCGAAATAAGTCACCATAGCCCCAAGGAAAGTTTCTTAGTAAAGTTCCTTTGGTAAAGAAGGGGTAGAAACATGATAAGAATAAAAGGCAGGCAGGCATAGAGGCAAGGAGAGTAGCAGGGCGTGCAGGGAGTGTAGCAGGCATGCAGGGAGTGTAGTTGGTGGAGTGACTCAAGCTGATCCTAGTGGCATTAAAAGACCACAGAGAGAGCTTTGCTACCTGAAGTCCCTTATGGAGGGATTACCCTTCCAAACACTAACTCCTCCCTCTTTCCTACTCCCTATCTTCCAAGCCAACTTTAATTGTTCAATAAAGGTATATAATACTGATTTAATTGTTAATTTTTTTTTGAATATTTTTGTCTGGAATGGATTAATTGTATTTACATTAATTCTTATGGGATTATTATTTTGGTTTAAAGGCCATTTCGGTTTAAGGCCAAGCTTCTGGGCAGTTACGGCCTTTAACCGAGGAATCGCTGTATTAGAATTTTGGTTACAGTCATGTGCAAATTAAGGGGAATCACAGATGGCAATAAGTATATTTTGCTGTGGATATGTTCAAGATAAAGTAGTTTTCATGTGGTTAGCTACAGGTTGGGTGTGTAAGTGAGATAAGATGTTTTAACAGTACTTTTGAAAATGGAGGTTGTGTCTGCAGTTCTAGAGTTTTCAGGCAGGGAGTTCAGATTTTAGGCCTTGTGCTACATTGAACGTTTGTATAGATTTAGTCGGACACAGGGAATGTGAAAGAGATGTTTGTGTCTAGTAGTTTAAGTCTATGGGTCCTGTCACAACTGTCAAGAAAGTGTTTAGCTCAGGGTTAAAGTTGGAATTTATGGTTCTATAAATGTGAATTGCAGAGTAGTAAGTATGGATGTTCCTGAACAGTGGTAAGTTTAGTTCTTTGAAAAGTGGGGGTGTGCTGCCCTAGCGTTGGATTGCGTGATAATTCACCTGCGGCTTTTGTTGGGTTATTATTGGCTTTAGGTGGGTAATTGCTGTTGATCCCCAAGCACAAATGGCATATGTGAGGTAGGGATAGATGAGTGAATAGTATAGTGTGAGAGTAGGGCTGATTGGTACATAGTAACGTATCATAGAGGATCCCCACAGTTTTGGATAAAATCTTTTGATATGTGTTGGATACGAGTGCTGAATTTCAGGTTGCTGCTTAGCAGTGAAGGCCCAGGAATTTGCCCTTGAACAATAAAGTCCCTCTCCCTTAGCCACTATGTACACAATTATATGCACCTATTACATTTAACCAGAATCATTATCCAACAAACTACGTGTGACCCTAATACATCAGGGTGACTGTACAACATAGAAGCAGAAAACATAAATCACCTTGGTCGCCTGACCCGTATACCACATATCTGTCCACTCTAATATAATAAGAGCTCCATGCCTTACTACTCCACATCCACTGGTACAGTAATGTCGTACACCAAACAATGTACATTTCTCACAAATTACTATAGTATTCCACACACAGGCACAATATATATTATACTCACACATACAGATTACATGCACTCCACGTATACCCACTCACACCCAGAACTTGGTACAACATGTACCACCTGTCCTTATCATTATTAACACAGTTCCATTTCACATGATAAGTCAAAACATTGCCATCGCCGTATACAATAGCGAAATATATACAAAAAGTACACCAAATTCATCTGACAGTAACCAAACATGTTACCGTCCTCTAACATCACCAAGTCTTGATTCAACCTGAAGTCCACGGAACCCACCAACCATGTTTCAGTACCTCAAACCATACACAAACTTAGTTAATAACACACCACATCAACACACTGCACCACAACTTAACACCCAGCACTGAACAGGACAAACCCTTACACTCCCCAATTACAACCCCTCCCCCCTTAATAAACCACACCCCCAAATCCACACCCCACTCGATCACACAACATACACACCCAAACCCATCAGTCTCCCATGACCCAGTATAAAGGCAATCCGTCCCCACCCACCAAACCGCCCTCCCCATCCTTACCAATTTCAGTCACTCACAAGCCACAACCCGACCATACCAAAGCCACAACCGTACATTCCCAAGCAAGTCGCAGAACCAAGCCCCCTTAAACTCCTACAAAACCCTATTAATAACTCTCCCACCCGTAAATTCCTATAAGCCGAACTAAAATCCTTATCCCAATCCCTCCCATACACCTGCCTGTTTCTATATTTCGTACGGTACATTACCACAGCCAATGCCCCAATTCTTTCCCTTATTCCCACCTCCCTCAATCTCCACGACCCCTGGAATTCTCTCCAGGTAGACTCCAGGTAGACACACGAAATCAACCAAACAATATATTAGACCTCCGGATTCAAACGGATTCGTTGAAAACAAGGTCTCCTCTGACCGGATTCATAGGATGACGGGATTTACACGCCCTTATTAAACACCCAAACAGAACTACAACAAATAAATACAATACAAATAGACAGATCTACATTAAGGTGGTTATTAGTTAAAATATACAGTGAGCATAAACCGGATTCGTCCAAGAAATAAGTGAACAAAGGATCGGATTCAAACGGATTCGTTGGAAACTGTTAAAAATAACTAAATTATAGACTAGCTAGCTAGGAGAGTGGTCAAGTGTTGTAAGATGACCACCACCATGAAGATCTGTGTAGTCTGTAGAAAGGGTAAGGGACGGAAACAGGCCTGGATTGCTTGCAATCTCTGTGGTCAATGGTCCCATGGTATATGCAGGGATTTTCAACCAGTGACCACCCTTGACATAAACTCAGAGAGATGTTTTGGGTCTGCCCAAACGTGATACACCTGTATGAGGGAATTGCATCTATATTAAAAGACAAGAACACCAATAAAAGATCCTTCTTAAGAGACATGTCAACATGGTATGACAGCTGGGAAAATAAGATGGGTGGTTTGGAAGGGGCTGTCTTGAACGACAGCGCTCCTGAGGGTGCTAGTGTTGTCCTGGAGGATAGTTCTCCAGAGGGTGCTAGTGTGGTACTGGAGGACAGTGCTCCTGAGGGAGCTAGTGTTGTCCTAGAAAACAGTGCTCCTGAGGGTGCTAGTGTTGTCCTGGAGGATAGTTCTCCTGAGGGTGCTAGTGTTGTCCTGGAGGACAGTGCTCCTGAGGGTGCTAGTGTTGTCCTAGAAGACAGTGCTCCTGAGGGTGCTAGTGTTGTCCTGGTGGACAGTGCTCCTGAAGGTGCTAGTGTTGGAGATGAAACAAAGGGGATGTTAGCACTAGTGCTGAAGATAGAAATGAGACAGGAAAACACGCACCAGTAGGGAATACATTAGGAACACAGTCACAAAAAAACAAAGCAAACACAAACCAGGCCTATGCAAATATTATGCATTTGGTATCTGCAGGGATGGAATTTCTGGGAAAACAGATGGGACATGCAACTTTGACCACCCCAGAAAATGCCGTGCCCATATGACAACAGGAAAATGCAACCTCCCTTTCTGTAAGCTTTTCCACCATGAAATGTGTCACACATCAGTTCAGAAAAGACAGTGCTATAACCTATATTGCCAGGCACACCACCTAAGGGTACAAGACGACACAGAACATCCAGACCATGGGAAAACCTGGGTAGCAAAAGCCACTCCAGAGAGAGAGGTTTTTTAGCGCAAGGAAGGAAAAAAAGCTGGCAGGAAATGACAGAAATTGTACACCAACTGCAATCATTTCTGGAGTGAAACCACAGTCAATGGCCTCCACTCCAGAACAACAGATATTAGTGCCAGGAAAAAAAGACCCCGCCCCCCATACCACCAATCCAACGACATTCATCTTTGCAAATATACAGGGTCTAAAGCCAGCAACAAACAACAAGATACCTTGGACAGCTTACAGAGTCAAATGCAATGTTTGCGGCTTTCACAGAGACCCACATAAAGGATCACTTGGACAATGAAATATGGATCCCTGGCTACAACCTATACAGATGTGACAGAGTGAACAGGCAAAAGGGGGGTGGCCTGTATATCACAGAGACACTTATATGCTCAGAACTACTAAATGCCTCAAATGATGTAGTTGAAGTTTTAGCAGTAAAGATGGAGAATCAAAACCTGGTCATCGTGGTTGTCTACAAGCCTCCGGATGCAACGTCCCAACAATTCCAGGAACAGCTTCTGAAAATTGACCAATGTCTGGAAAATCTTCCAGCCCCTGCCCCCAACATCTTGCTCCTGGGGGACTTCAACCTAAGGCACCTAAAATGGAGGAATATTGCAAACAATGTGGTAGCAGAGATAACACCAGGAGGCTGCTCAGATGAAAACTCGCACAACACACGAGCTTTTAAATCTCTGCACCAAATTCACCTTAAACCAGCAAATAATAGAGCCTACAAGATTGGAGAATACACTGGACCTCATCTTCACTAACAATGATGATCTGATACGAAATGTCATCATATCAAAAACGATATACTCAGATCACAACATAATAGAGGTCCAGACATGCATGCGGGGAGCCCCAGATCGACAAAATGTGATCAGTTGCGAGGGAGCCTTCTCCAATTTCAACTTCAATAACAAAAACATAAGGTGGGACCAATTAAACCAAATCCTAAATGATATAAACTGGGAAGATAGCCTAAGCATCACGGATCCTAACCTATGTCTAGAACAAATTAACTCTGTGGCACTTGAGGTTTGCTCAAGGCAAATTCCCTTAAGGAAAAGGAGGAGAAGATGTAAACTAGAAAGAGAGAAGCGCTCCCTATACAGGCGAAGGCAAAGAATAACAGAGCGGCTACAAGAGGCCAATATATCTGAAATACGTAGGGAGGCACTGTTCAGAGAAATAGCAAACATCAATTAAAACTAAAGGAATCTTACAGGAATCAAGAAATGCGGGAAGAACTAAAAGCCATAAATGAAATTGAAAGAAACCCAAAGTATTTCTTTTCTTATGCCAAAACAAAGTCGAGAACAACATCCAGTATTGGGCCTCTACTAAAATGAGTTGGGTCTTGCACAGATGACAGCAAGGAAATGAGTGAATTACTAAAGTCCCAGTATGACTCAGTTTTTAGTGAGCCGTTAACCAGACTAAAAATTGAAGACCTAAATGATTTTTTTATGAGAGTGCCACAGAACCTGGTAGACGCAAGCCTATCTGACATTACCCTGACGCCACATGACTTCGAAAAGGCGATAAATGACATGCCCATGCACTCCACTCCAGGCCCCGACTCATGGAACTCAGTGTTCATCAAGAACTGCAAAAGCCCCTATCATGTGCTTTTAACATCCTATGGAGAGGGAGCATGGACACTGGGGTCGTCCCGCAGTTACTAAAAACAACAGACATAGCCCCACTCCACAAAGGCGGCAGTAAAGCAATGACAAAGAACTACAGACCAATATCGCTAACGTCCCATATCATAAAAATCTTTGAAAGGGTTCTAAGAAGCAAGATCGCCACTCATCTAGATAACCATCAATTACACAACCCAGGGCAGCATGGGTTTAGAGCAGGTCGCTCCTGTCTGTCCCAACTACTGAACCACTACGAGAAGGTCCTGGATGCTCTAGAGGACAAACAGAATGCAGATGTTATATACACAGACTTTGCAAAAGCCTTTGACAAGTGTGACCATGGTGTGATAGCACACAAAATGCGTGATAAAGGAATAACAGGAAAAGTTGGTAGATGGATCTATAATTTCCTAATAAGTAAAACACAAAGTGTAGTAGTCAACAGAGTAAAGTCTGAGGCGGCTACGGTGAAAAGCTCTGTTCCACAAGGCACAGTACTCGCTCCCATCCTGTTCCTCATCCTTATATCGGACATAGACAGGGATATCAGCCACAGTGCCGTGTCTTCCTTTGCAGATGACACCCAAATCTGCATGACAGTGTCCACCATTGAAGACACTGCAAGACTCCAAGCAGACATCAACCAAATCTTTAAATGGGCTGCAGCAAACAATATGAAGTTCAATGATGAGAAATTTCAATTACTCCGATTTGGAAAACGTGAGGAAATTAAAATCTCATCGGAGTATAAAACAAATTCGAACCACACAATAGAGCAAAAAACTAATGTCAAAGAACTGTGAGTGATCATGTCAGAGGATCTCACCTTCAAGGACCATAACACTTTAGCAATCGCATCTGCCAGAAAAATGACAGGATGGATAATGAGAACCTTTAAAACCAGGGATGTCAAGCCCATGTTGACACTTTTCAGGTCGCTTGTTCTATCTAGGCTGGAATATTGCTGCACACTAACTGCACCTTTCAAGGCAGGTGAAATTGCTGACCTTGAAAATGTACAGAGAACCTTCACCGCACGAATAACTGCAATAAACCACCTCAGTTACTGGGAACGCTTGAAGTTCCTAAACCTGTACTCCCTGGAACGCAGGCGGGAAAGATACATTATTATATACACTTGGAAAATCCTAGAGGGATTAGTACCAAACTTGCACACGCGTGTCACTCCCTACGAAAGCAAAAGACTCGGCAGACGATGTAACATCCCCCCAATGAAAAGGAGGGGTGCTACTAGCACGTTGAGAGACAACACAATAAGTGTCAGGGGCCCAAGACTGTTCACCTGCCTCCCAGCATACATAAGGGGGATTACCAATAGACCTCTGGCTGTCTTCAAGCAGGCACTGGACAGGCACCTAAAGTAGGTGCCTGACCAGCCAGGCTGTGGTTCGTACATTGGACTGCGTGCGGCCAGTAGTAACAGCCTGGTTGATCAGGCTCTGATCCAACATGAGGCCTGGTCACAGACCGGGCCACAGGGGTGTTGACCCCTGGAACTCTCTCCAGGTAAACTCCAGGTAAACGGTAGAGAAGGAGGCACTAATCTTAGTATTGGCCCTTGAACATTTCGATGTGTACGTGGGAACTTCTCCTCATAAAGTCACTATCTTTTCAGATCATAATCTCCTTACTTTCATTAACTCCAGGAAGTCTAGGAATGTGAGGATACAAAGATGGGCTCTCCATATCCAGCCCTTTTCCATACAAGTCTTGCACATTAAGGGTAAACATAATGTTATAGCAGACGCATTATTCCGTTCTTGAGACCTTAGGTATATTAGGAATTGATACTATGGTCTCAACCTATTTTACTTTTTTGACTCATGTTTAATATTTCCATTTTCATCTGCAGTTGTGTGCTTGAGCTAACGATTGCAGCACTGAGAGGTATGGGCCTAAGATGGTATTAGCTGAGGTTTTCAGCTTCGATTGGTCCTTCTGAGGAAACTTCCTGAATCCTGAGATCACCTGACACTGATATAAGCCGTGAGGAGACGATGTGGGATTTACGTCCTCTACCTGGTCCACTCTGAGAAATGATAGTGTCATGATCAAAATTGGGATATGAAGATCCACAGGGGTAACTGTGGAACATTCTGTGGAGAAAGACGTTACTATTTGTCGTGAAGGTTCCAAATAATAATCCTGTGTTTGTTAGGAGGTGAATTATTGTACAGTTGATCGTTTTTCTTGGTGCGACATTTGGTCGTATGGGGGGGGGGGTTACGACCCTCGTTTATAGACCCTCTTGGTCCAATATTATGTATGTGTAACAGGCTTTTTCACTTAATATTATATTGTCTCTAGCCTCATTAGTAGCTAAAATGAGGATACAGTACTTTATAATATTATCTGGCCTTAATTTAATTAGCTGTGTATATAGATAGGATGTTTTAGAGTTTTAAACTATGGGTACAGTTGTTATCTACCCGGCTCTCATTTTAGTCACTGACCCCTCTTTCCGAGGTGAAGACAGCTTTAGTTGTCGGCTATAAGACAGTTCATTCTGACCTCTGGACAAAACAGTGCCTAGCCGTGGAGCTCATATTTAGACTCCACTTGAGAGTACGGTGAACTCTTGGGGAAGTTAGAGGTCCCCTTGGACGGGGATCTCTTGTGCTGAGCGAGTGGTCGGCGAATTATCAGTATTGGAAATACTATGTGGATAGAGTTTGTGAATTTAACCGCCCTGCTGTTATAAGGACCTAGGTGGCAAAGAAAATAAGTTTGTGTTCTGTGTCACGACTAAAGATTCTTAGAGATGAGTCACTGAACAGTTCAGGCTGTAGTGTAATACAGTGTAATCTATAGAGGGAGTTTTACGACCATCTTACTGTTATTAAACCTCAAAAAGTTTAAAGTTCGTCAGGACTGATTGTGATTATTTAATCTAGAACTACTATGTTCTCAGGTATTTATCTTTTGTGAAGTGTATCAGTATTACTCATAACAACCATTTGAGTATCATGTTTTAAAATTCTATATAAGTAACCAAGTATATTAAGAAACTTAGTGAAATATTGAATAAAAACTTGAAAATATGGTATAGAGCTTATTTCTCCCAGATAAAACTTTAAAGAAGACATTACCCCATCTTTTCCTATTGTTACTTAAGGAACTCGACAGGCCATTAACGTAATAATTACAAAGATGGCCGTTAGCATGCCTTGGCATGCTAGGCATTTTGGGCAGACTTTATACTAGGTTTGATCCAATATTGGAGTAAAACAGGCAAACTTACTCTATACAATGATTATACTGGTATTAAGGTTAGGTAATTGTAGTGATTAACTAAGTTTACAAAATTGAGGTAGTACAAAAATTAAAGAATTTAACAATTAGTTTATATATTAATGGAAATAGTGAGGTGTTGGCATGATACAGTTTCTATATTGGAGTGTCTTAGGCAAACTTATGACTAGCTTAAGAATTATGAAGCAATAGTTGTATTAGAATCTTGGCTACAGTCATGTGCAAACTTAAGGGAAAATCACAGATATCAATAAGTGTAATTTTGTTGTGGATATGTGCAAGATAAAGTAATAATCATGTGGTTAGCTACCAGTGAGATAAGATGTTTTTTAACGGTGCTCTTGAAAATGGAGGTTGTGTCTGCAGTTCTAGAGTTTTCAGGCAGGGAGTTCCAGATTTTAGGCCCTTTTATGTACATTGAATTTTTGTATAGATTTAGTCGACACGGGGAATGTCAAAGAGATGTTTGTGTCTCGTATTATGTCTATGGGTCCTGTCACAACTGTCAAGAAAGAGTTTTAGTTCAGGGTTAAAGTTGGTATTTATGGTTCTATAAATGTAGATTGCAGAGTAGTAAGTATGGATGTTCTGAACAGTGAGTAGGTTTAGGTCTTTGAAGAGTGGGGGGTTGCCTAGCGTTGGATTGTGTGATAATTCTTACTGCGGCTTTTTGTTGGGTTATTATTGGATTTAGGTGTCTTGCTGCTGTTGATCCCCATGCACAAATGGCACTGGTGAACATCCCTCCAGATGGATCGAAAAAACTGGAACCGACCTCCGCATGAATCAGATACATGATCTGTGGCAAGTAGGGCAACAGCGGCACTCCTCCGCTCCATGGGATATTACCCCATTCCAAACTACCATCCCTCCATTTCCCCCCAAACTACTTCTTAAATCACAACCAAAGCTTCGCCTTGAAGCCAAACATGATGCCTTAAACTGTATTGATAATTTAGCCAAACAGCACACTCTCTCACAAATTATTTACGTTGATGGTTCTGTTCACCAATCCACTGGTGCAGCTGGTAGTGCTGCTGTTGTCATACAGAGTGATGGCTCTCTTAAAGAAATTGGAGCACGCATCAATAACTGGGCCTCTACCCTTCAGACAGAACTGTTTGCCATACTCCTTGCACTCAAATGCGTCCATGTATCTAAAGTTAACTCTCTAATTGTAACTGATTCTCTGTCATCCATAAATGCTCTCAATTCATCAAGTATAACTTGTAGCATGCTCGTGTCAGTAGCCTTGCACAGGTATGGGAGGATTCTGGATAGTAGAGTCAGAGTGCACATGCTGTGGATTCCATCTCACATTGGTCTTCAGATGCATGATAGAACTGATAAATTGGCTAAGTTTTATGCTTTCAAAGAGGGGATAGAGTACAATCTTGGCTTGTCAGTTAGCAGTTTGAGAACAATAATACGAAAAGAACTTCAACTGAATTTTATTGACTTAAGACTCAGGAAGTTTGACACCAGTCAGTCCATCTATCATCATTCTATCATGCAGGAGGAGCCACATGTCTATGGTGCATCCAACAAAATAAGCAGACTCTTGGATGTCACTACCGCCCGCCTCCGGCTGGGTTACAAGTATCTTTGGCAGGTTAAATCACCACCACCAGATGTAGACCAAACAAGATGTAAACTTTGCCAGTTGGATTATTGTCACACCCTGCGTCATTATGTACTGGAGTGCGATAAAATTAATGAATTCAGAGACTACTCATTCAGAAATGTTCAAGATATGTCAAAGTATTTTATCCACAGTGGTATATTACAGACCATTCTGGAAAAATACACTGACTTTGCTCCCTGTAAATAAAGCATTGACACGTGTGTGTGTGTGTGTGTGTGTATGTACATGTGTGTATGTGTATGTATATACATGTATGCGTGTGTATGTGTATATATGTATGTGTATATGTGTGTGTGTGTGACCCAACAATTAAAATTTGCACCAATAACTCATTACAGTTGTGGCTGGGTGTAGACTAATAGATTGCTCATTGCTTTATAATTTGTTCATGAGTGCAACCATGTACAGACGTAAGTAAATTTACTTACATGATTCATTACCTTGTAACTAGTGAATTAATTACCATTGTACCTTGTTCAGCTATCAAAACTTTGGGGCCCAGTCTCTGGACCCTATATATACCTCTGTAATCTGCAAATACCTTTGTAACTTGTCATGATTGTGACCATCTGAGTTCATTACCTTTGTAACTTGCTCAGCTATCAAACTTTGAGGTCCAGTCCCTGGACCCATTATGTACCTCTGTAATCTTTTGACTACCGCCCACAGGATGCGTATGGGGTGCATAATAAAGATATCAAACTAAGTCCTGTCACAACTGTCAAGAAAGAGTTTTAGTTCAGGGTTAAAGTTGGTATTTATGGTTCTATAAATGTAGATTGCTGAGTAGTAAGTATGGATGTTCTGAACAGTGAGTAGGTTTAGGTCTTTGAAGAGTGGGGGGTTGCCTAGCGTTGGATTGTGTGATAATTCTTACTGCGGCTTTTTGTTGGGTTATTATTGGTTTTAGGTGTCTTGCTGCTGTTGATCCCCATGCACAAATGGCATATGTGAGGTAGGGATAGATGAGTGAATAGTATAGTGTGAGTAGGGCTGATTGTGGTACATAATACCGTATCTTAGAGAGAATCCTCACAGTTTTGGACACTTTCTTTGTTATGTGTTGGATATGAGTGCTGAATTTCAGGCTGCTGTCGAGGTGAAGGCCCAGAAATTTCCCCTCATTATGTTTAGCAATAGGAGTGTTGTTGATAATAATAATAACAATAATAATTTTATTTAGACATGATACAATGTTGTACTACTTAGGTATAAATGAGGTGTACATGCCAAAAGCCCCGAATATGCTGAGCATTGTGGGCATTCTTAAGATTAATTAACAGTAAACTACATGGTAAAATATTGTGGTTGATAATTTACAAAATAAGGCTGGAGGCAGTGGAGATGTCATGTCTGAGGTCAATGTGTTGTGTGAATATAATGCAGAGAATTCGGAGTTTGGAAATTAGGAGGAGGTGCGGGATTACCAAAACTATTATCCAGAGAGCTGAGGAAGGGTTGTTGAGGTGGTTCGGACATGTAGAGAGAATGGAACGAGACAGAATAACTTCGAGAGTGTATAAATCTGTAGTGGAGGGAAGGTGGGGTAGGGGTCGGCCTAGGAAAGGTTGGAGGGAGGGGGTAAAGGAAGTTTTGTGTGCGAGGGGCTTGGACTTCCAGCAAGCATGTGTGAGCGTATTTGATAGGAGTGAATGGAGACAAATGGTTTTTAATACTTGACGTGCTGTTGGAGTGTGAACAAAGTAACATTTATGAGAGGATTCAGGGAAACCGGCAGGCCGGACTTGAGTCCTGGAGATGGGAAGTACAGTGTCTGCACTCTGAAGGAGGGGTGTTAATGTTGCAGTTTTATAACTGTAGTGTAAAGCACCCCTCTATCAAGACAGTGATGGAGTGAATGATGATGAAAGTTTTTCTTTTTCAGGCCACCCTGCCTTGGTGGGAAGCGGCCGATGTGTAAAAAAAAAAAAAAAGTATAATTGTGTATTTAAGTTGTAAAATTTGAATATAAGTTGAAAATAATAATTTATTAATTTCAGCAATGCAATTAATTGAATCAGATCAAACAAATTAAAACAATTAGTTGTATTGCAATTACAGTTTATATGGTTAAGTTTGATATCTTTATTATGCACCCCATACCCATCCTGTGGGCGGTAGTCACCCCATACCCATCCTGTGGGCGGTAGTCACCCCATACCCATCCTGTGGGCGGTAGTCACCCCATACCCATCCTGTGGGCGGTAGTCACCCCATACCCATCCTGTGGGCGGTAGTCACCCCATACCCATCCTGTGGGCGGTAGTCAAAAGATTACAGAGGTACATAATGGGTCCAGGGACTGGACCCAAAGTTTTGATAGCTGAGCAAGTTACAAAGGTAATGAACTAACAAGCTACAAAGGTATGGAACTACAAGTTACAAAGGTAATGACTACAATGCTAAAGTGAATAACTTAACTGAAGTTCATTACCTGTAATTGCTCAGCTATCAAAACGGGTATGACCCATTATGCTCTGTAATGCTTTGATACCGCCACAGATGGGTATGGACTAACAAGTTCATAGGTAATGACTACACAAGCTACAAAGGTATGGAACTCACAGAAAAGGAGACTTGCTCAGCTATCATAATTGGAGGTTATCCCTGACCCATGATAGTATGAAGTTTTGACTACCGCCCACAGGATGGGTAGGGGGTGACTACCGCCCACAGGATGGGTATGGGTGACATCTGCCTAGTAGGGTCATTGAAGCTATACTTGGGTAGTTCAAGATTTAGGTTGGATAAATTCATGAGGAGAGGGTTATTGAGTGACTCGCACTTGATTTAAATAGAATCTTCAAAGCTTATTTCTGGGTAGCATTGAAAATTAGGTTGAACAAATATTCTGTTAGTGGGATGGAATGTGAAGGACCTGCCTAGTATGGGCCAACAGGCCTGCTGCAGTGTTCCTCCTTTCTTATGTCTTATGTTCTAACTGCTGCCTTTTGTTGTGTTATTAATGGTCTGAGATGAGTTATTGATGTAGAGCCCCATGCGCAGATTCCATAGGTGAGGTAGGGGTAAATGAGTGAGTGATATAGGGTAAGGAGAGCTGGTTGTGGAACATAGTACCGTATCTTGGATAGTATTCCCACGGTCTTTGAGACTTTCTTGGAAATTTGTTGTATATGTGTCTGAAATTTGAGGCCACTGTCAAGATGTATTCCTAAGAATTTTCCCTCTGTGAGTTTTGTGATAGGAGACCCGTTTATCATTATGTTAAGTGGTGCGTTTGTAGCTCTGTTCCCAAACTGGATAAAATAGGTTTTATCAATATTGAGAGTAAGTTTGTTAGTCATCATCCTGGGAATTTTGAATCTAACGATTTCTTAGAAGTAGTTCAAGATTGTTTTTTGAAGCAGTTTGTGACAGAACCTACAAGGGGAAATAATCTGCTTGACTTAGTTCTGGCAAACAAGGAAACCCTTGTTAATAATTTAGAAATTACAGAGGAACTCGGCGCAAGCGACCACAAATCAATTACCTTTGGCATTGAATGGAAGTTTCATAGTAGGAATAACTCAGTAACGGTCCCAGATTTTCGCTTAGCAGATTACAATGGACTTAGAGAACACTTATCATCTGTGGACTGGGGTAATGAAGAGAGCTATCAATATGACAGTTTTCTGAACACTATACATGCTGCCCAAAGAACATTTATCCCATATAAAGAAATTAGATCGAATAGAAATGACCCAAAATGGATGAATAATAGGCTCAAATATCTTTTAGGGCAGAAAAAAGGAATTTATAGGCGTATCAAAAGAGGTGAGGGTCATCTTACGAATCAGTATATTGACATTAAGAGGGACGTTAAAAAGGGGATAAGAAAAGCTAAGCGGGACTACGAAATTAAAGTTGCTAGGGATTCGAAAACTAACCCAAAAAGTTTTTCCAGGTGTATAGAACAAAGTTAGAGATAAGATAGGTCCCCTTAAAAATAATTATGGGTATCTTACTGACAAAGAGAATGAAATGTGCTCTATTTTTAATAATTATTTTCTCTCGGTTTTCACTCAGGAAGACACTAATAATATCCCAAGAATTAGGTATTTTAGTGGGCCTGAAGAAGATAAATTATGTAGTATCACAGTCACTAGCGAAATGGTTATCAAACAGATAGACCGTTTGAAGCAAAATAAATCGCCAGGCCCTGATGAGCTTTTTCAAGGGTTCTTAAGGAATGCAAAATTGAACTCTGTGAACCCTTAACTAACATTTTTAACCTATCTCTTCAAACAGGTGTAGTGTCTGATACGTGGAAGATGGCTAATGTAATTCCTATTTTTAAAGCAGGGGACAAGTCGTTACCATCAAATTACCGCCCAATAAGTCTAACTTCAATTGTAGGCAAATTATTAGAGTCGATTATAGCTGATAACATAAGAAGCCATCTCGATAGGCATAATTTGATTAATGATACTCAACATGGATTCACCAGGGGCCGTTCCTGCCTAACTAATTTATTAACTTTTTCAGTAAGGCTTTTGAGGCAGTTGATCATGATAAAGAATTCGATATTGTTTATTTGGATTTTAGTAAGGCTTTTGATAGAGTACCACATCAGAGACTGTTAAAGAAAGTGGCTGCTCACGGCATTGGAGGAAAAGTGTTTTCATGGATCGAGTCATGGCTCACCAATAGGAAGCAGAGGGTGTGCATTAATGGGGTTAAATCTGAGTGGGGATCTGTAACAAGTGGCGTTCCACAGGGATCGGTTTTGGGCCCGTTGTTGTTTATAATATATATAAATGACCTTGACGAGGGAATTACTAGTGATATGAGCAAATTCGCTGATGACACGAAGATAGGTAGGATAATCGATTCAGACGTAGATGTCACGGAACTTCAGGAGGATTTAGACAAACTCAATTCCTGGTCAGAAAAGTGGCAGATGCAGTTCAATGTAGATAAATGCAAGGTTCTGAAGCTCGGGAGTGTCCATAACCCAAGCACTTATAAGTTAAATAACGTAGAACTTAGCCATACAGATTGCGAGAAGGACTTGGGGGTGATGGTAAGCAGCAACCTTAAACCAAGACAGCAATGCCTAAGCGTACGTAATAAGGCAAATAGATTACTGGGATTTATATCAAGAAGTGTTAGCAACAGAAGTCCAGAGGTTATATTACAGCTTTATACATCATTAGTAAGGCCTCACCTAGATTACGCAGCTCAGTTTTGGTCTCCATATTACAGAATGGACATAAATTCGTTAGAAAACATTCAGCGTAGAATGACTAAATTAATACATAGCATTAGAAATCTTCCTTACGAAGAAAGATTGAAGACCCTAAAATTACATTCACTTGTAAGACGTAGAATGAGGGAGACATGATCGAGGTATACAAGTGGAAAATGGGTATTAACAAAGGGGATATAAATAAGGTCTTGAGGATATCTCTCCAAGAGAGAACCCGCAATAATGGATTCAAGTTAGATAAGTTTAGATTTAGAAAGGATATAGGAAAGTATTGGTTTGGAAATAGGGTAGTTGATGAGTGGAACAGTCTGCCTAGTAGGGTTATTGAAGCTAGGACCTTGGGTAGTTTCAAATTTAGGTTGGATAAATTCATGAGTGAGAGGGGTTGGATTTGAGTGGGACTCGCGCATGAGTGGGTAGAATTGTCAAAGCTTATTTCTTGGGTAGCATTGAAAATTTGGTTGAGCAAATATTCTGTTAGTGGGACGGATTGTGAAGGACCTGCCTAGTATGGGCCAACAGGCCTGCTGCAGTGCTCCTCCTTTCTTATGTTCTTATGTTCTTATGTAGATATTTTCTGCAATTCGGCATTTACAGTGTTGGCTAGTATACACACACAACCCGCACATATAAAAGGAGAAGAGCTTACGACGACGTTTCGGTCCAACTTGGACCATTTACAAAGTCACACTGGCTAGTGTGTCTGGGCTTGGGTGAGAGATAACGTATGTAGTGTCATCTGCAAATAGTATGGGTTTGAGTTGTTGAGATGCATTTGGTAGGTCGTTAATGTAAATTAGAAAGAGAAGTGGGCCAAGAACACTTTCCTGTGGGACACCTACTGTAATAGTTTGCTCGGTAGAGCTAGCTCCATTTGTGTACACATATTGGCTTCTGTTGCTAAGGTATGATTTTAGGTAGTTGAGGGAGTGCCCTCTTATACCATAGTGTGATAATTTTAGGTGTAACAGATCATGGTCAACTGTATCAAAAGCTTTACGTAAATCAATGAAGATTCCCACTGGGATTTCTTTTTTCTCGAGAGCATGTGTATAATAGCATCATTTGTATTTTTATTAGGCCTGAATCCAAATTGACAGTGGTTGAGTACGTTGTGGGAGATGAGGTAGTAATATATCTATCTATGAATTAATTTTTCAAAGATTTTGGAGAGAAGGGGTAAGTTAGATATCGGCCTATAGTTATTCAGGTCTGTTTGATCTCCTCCTTTATGTATGTGGGTAACCCTCGCTATTTTGGGTATTGATGGGAGGGTAGAGGATTCGATGGATTTGTTAAAGAGTGTTGCAATAATTGGTGAGAGAACTTGAGAAGCTTTTTGTATATAAAAGGTGGTAAGTTATTTAGATCTCCTGCCTTGTTTTTTAATGTGTTGATTATAAGTGAAACTTCTATTGGGTTGGTCGGGGCTAGGAAAAGTGTGTTCGGATAGGTGCCAGTGAGATAGTCGTTAGGTGGAGTGTTTGAACTTGGGATTTTGCTTGCCAGCGTTTTACCTATGGTGGAGAAGAAATCATTGAGTTTGTTTGCTGTTTCAATGGGTGGGAGTAGGGGTTCATCTGGTTTTGTTAGCTTGATTGTTCTGTTAGTGGATATCTTTTTAGTTCCTAGAATTTCAGATAGGGTTTTCCAGGTCTTTTTATATCACCTTTTAAGTTATGTAATCTTTTCTCATAGTACAATTTTTTTGACCTTCTTATCAGGCTCGTTAGGTTTGATGAGTAGCGTTTTGTTTGTTCTCTTGTTATTTGACCCATTCTCTACTGTTTTTCATATAGGTGTTTTATATTAATAGATTTGAGCATGCTGGGTGTTAGCCAGGGACTGTTTAGTCTTTTAGCTGTGATTAGGGCAATGCTTATTATAGAGGTATTGGGTCTTTTTAAGAAAATTATTAATACATAAATCAGTATCTATATAGTTGTCTATTTCTGTTTGCCAGTCAATGTTTGTCAAAGCTGTTATGAAGTTATTAATAGCTGTCTCATTATGTAGTCTGAAGGTAACTTTAGTAGTCTCTAGGGGTAATTTACCAATGTTGGTTATGAGAAAGGTAGGATAGTGGTGTCTGGTATTGTCTGTGATTATGCCTGATTTTAATGGGGATATGGTGTTAGTCCAGATATGGTCTAATAGGGAGGCACAAGTCTCAGAGATTCTTGTTGGATTTGTTACTGTCGGTAGCAGCAAGGAGTTGCTCATAGTGTTTGTGAATTCATTTACTTGTGGGTCCTGATCTTGTAGGAGGTTTATATTGAAGTCTCCTGTGAGGATTAAGTGGTCTTTGTTCATGTGTGCATCAGTAATCAGCCTGTCTGGTCAGGTACCGACTTAAAGTGCCTCTCCAGTGCTCGCTTGAAGACAGCCAGGGGTCTATTGGTAATCCCCCTTATGTATGCTGGGAGGCAGTTGAACAGTCCTGAGCCCCTGACACTTATTGTGTTGTCTCTCAGCATGCTAGTGGCACCCCTCCTTTTCATTGGTGGGATGTTACATCATCTGCCGAGTCTTTTGCTTTCGTAGGGAGTGACTCTCGTGTGCAAGTTTGTTACTAATCCCTCTAGGATTTTCCAAGTATATATAACAACATATCTCTCCAGTCTGCGTTCCAGGGAGTACAGGTTTAGGAACTTCAAGCGTTCCCAGTAATTGAGGTGGTTTATCGCATTCATATGTGCCATGAAGGTTCTCTGTACATTTTCTAGGTCAGCAATTTCACCTGCCTTGAAAGGTGGAGTTAGTGTGCAGCAATATTCCAGCCTATATAGAACAAGCGACCTGAAAAGTGTCAACATGGGCTTGGCATCCCTGGTTTTGAAGGTTCTCATTATCCATCATGTCATTTTTCTAGCAGATGCGATTGCTACAGTGTTATGGTCCTTGAAGGTGAGATCCTCTGTCATGATCACTCCCAGGTCTTTGATATTTGTTTTTCGCTTTGTTGTGTGGTTGGAATTTGTTTTATACTCCGATGAGATTTTAATTTCCACGTTTTCCATATCTGAGTAATTGAATTTCTCATCATTGAACTTCATATTGTTTTCTGAAGCCAATTTAAAGATTTGGTTGATGTCTGCTTGGAGTTTTGCAGTGTCTTCAATAGTGGAAACTGTCATGCAGATTTGGGTGTCATCTGCAAAGGAAGACATGGCACTGTGGTTTATATCCCTGTCTATATCCAATATGAGGATGAGTAACAGGATGGGAGTGAGTACTGTGCATTGTGGAACAGAGCTTTTCACCATAGCCGCCTCAGACTTTACTCTATTGACTACTACTCTTTGTGTTCTACTTGTTAGGAAATTATAGATCCATCTACCAACTTTTCCTGTTATTCATTTATCATGCATTTTGTGTGTTATCACACCATGGTCACACTTATCGAAGGCTTTTGAAAAAGTCTGTGTATATAACATCTGCATTCTGTTTGTCTTCTAGAGCATCCAGGACCTTGTCGTAGTGGTCCAGTAGTTGGGACAGACAGGAGCGACCTGCTCTAAACCCATGCTGCCCTGGGTTGTGCAATTGATGCTTGTCTAAATGAGTGGCGATCTTGCTTCTTAGAACCCTTTCAAAGATTTTTATGATATGGGATGTTAGCGCTATTGGTCTGTAGTTCTTTGCTATTTCTTTACTGCCGTCTTTGTGGAGTGGGGCTATGTCTGTTGTTTTTAGTAACTGCGGGACGAACCCAGTATCCATGCTCCCTCTCCATAGGATGTTAAAAGTATGTGATAGGGGCTTCTTGTAGTTCTTGATGAACACTGAGTTCCATGAGTCAGGGCCTGGAGCGGAGTGCATGGGCATGTCATTTATCGCCTTTTCAAAGTCATGTAGCATCAGGGTAATGTCAGATAGGCTTGCATCTACCAGATTCTGTGGCATTCTCATAAAAAATTCATTTAGGTCTTCAACTTTCAGTCTGGTTAGCGGCTCGCTAAAAACTGAGTCATACTGGGACTTTAGTAACTCACTCATTTCCTTGCTGTCATCTGTGAAGGACCCATCTCCTTTTAGTAGGGGCCAAATAATGGATGTTGTTCTCGACTTTGATTTGGCCTAAGAAAAGAATCTACTACATGAGATATTAAACCAGGGAAGTGTTTTTGGGTATGCCCAAATGAAACCGAACTGTGGAATAAAATCACATTAATATTAAAAGATGACAACATTAAACCGGCCTTCATAATAAATATGACAGTATTCTATAACAGTTGGGAAAGGAAAAAATCTGGGCCAGATGGTGCTATCGCCCCTGGTACAAATGTTGTCCTAGTAGATAGTAACTGTAAGAATGGAGAAATAAGGGGACAGGAGCTCTAGTGGGGAAACAGATGTAGACAAGGACATACAAAAACCAATGTTATAAACTAGCAATACCACGGTAGATAGTAAACAAGGGGATGCCCCAGGAAATACTGAAGATAAATTACCAGAAACAGCTAATGAAGGCTCCATTGTTAGCACTAGTGCCGAAGATAGAAATGAGACAGGAATACACGCACTAGTAGGGAATACAATAGGGAACACAGTCACAAAAAAACAGGGCAAACGGAAACCAGGCCTATGCAAATATTATGCACTTGGTATCTGCAGGCATGGAATATCTCGGAAAACAGATGGGACATGCAATTATGACCACCCCAGAGAATGCCGTGCCCACATGACAACAGGAAAATGCAACCTCCCTTCCTGTAAGCTTTCCCACCCTGAAATGTGCCACTCATCAGTTCAGGAAAGACAGTGCTATAACCTATATTGCCAGACACACCACCTAAAGGGTACAAGAAGACATAGAACATCCAGACCATGGGGAAACCTGGGAAGCCAGAGCCACTCCAGAGAGTTTTTTTTAGCACCAGGAAGGGAAAAAACTGGCAGGAAATGACAGAAATCGTACACCAACTGCAATCATTTCTGGAGTGGAATCACAGTCAATGGCCTCCACTCCAGAACAACAGATATTAGTGCCAGGAAAAAAAGACCCTCCCAAACCAACAATACCACCAATCCAACGACATTCATCTTTGCAAATTTACAGGGTCTAAAGCCAGTAATGAACATCAAAATATTTTACATCCATGGACTGCTTACAGAGTCAAATGCTATGTTTGTGGCTTTCACAGAGACCCACATAAAGGATCACTTGGACAATGAAATATGGATACTGTGCTACAACCTATACAGATGTGACAGAATGAACAGGCAAAAGGATGGGGAGGGGGGTTGGCCTGTATATCACAGAGTCACTTATATACTCAGAACTACTAAATTCCTCAAATGATGTAGTTGAAGTTTTAGCAGTAAAGATCGAGAATCAAAACCTGGTCATCGTGGTTGTATACAAGCCCCCGGATGCAACGTCCCAACAATTCGAGGAACAACTTCTGAAAATTGACCACTGTCTGGAAAACCTTCCAGCTCCTGCCCCCAACATCTTGCTACTGGGGGATTTCAACCTAAGGCACCTAAAATGGAGGAATATTGCAAATAATGTGGAAGCAGAGATAACACCAGGAGGCAGCTCAGATGAAAACTCACACACACATGAGCTTTTAAATCTCTGCACCAAATTCACCTTAAACCAGCAAATAATAGAACCTACAAGATTGGAGAATACACTGGACCTCATCTTCACCAACAATGATGATCTGATACGAAATGTCATCATATCAAAAACAATACACTCAGATAACAACATAATAGAGGTCCAGACATGTATGTGGGGGGGAGCCACAGACCGACAAAATGTGACCAGTCGACAGGAAGCTTTCTCCAAATTCAAATTCAATAATAAAAACATAAGGTGGGACCAAGTAAACCAAGTCCTAAATGATATAAACTTGGAAGATAGCCTAAGCATCACGGATCCTAACCTATGTCTAGAACAAATTAACTCTGTGGCACTTGAGGTTTGCTCAAGGCAAATTCCCTTAAGGAAAAGGAGAAGATGTAAACTAGAAAGAGAGAGGCGCTCACTATACAGGTGTTAGTTTGTTAGTTTGATATCTTTATTATGCACCCCATACCCATCCTGTGGGCGGTAGTCAAAAGATTACAGAGGTACATAATGGGTCCAGGGACTGGACCTCAAAGTTTGATAGCTGAGCAAGTTACAAAGGTAATGAACTCAGATGGTCACAATCATGACAAGTTACAAAGGTATTTGCAGATTACAGAGGTATATATAGGGTCCAGAGACTGGGCCCCAAAGTTTTGATAGCTGAACAAGGTACAATGGTAATTAATTCACTAGTTATAAGGTAATGAATCATGTAAGTAAATTTACTTACGTCTGTACATGGTTGCACTCATGAACAAATTATAAAGCAATGAGCAATCTATTAGTCTACACCCAGCCACAACTGTAATGAGTTATTGGTGCAAATTTTAATTGTTGGGTCACACACACACACATATACATATACACATATACACGCATACATGTATATACATACACACATACACATACACACATGTACATACACACACACACACACGTGTCAATGCTTTATTTACAGGGAGCAAAGTCAGGGTATTTTTCCAGAATGGTCTGTAATATACCACTGTGGATAAAATACTTTGACATATCTTGAACATTTCTGAATGAGTAGTCTCTGAATTCATTAATTTTATCGCACTCCAGTACATAATGACGCAGGGTGTGACAATAATCCAACTGGCAAAGTTTACATCTTGTTTGGTCTACATCTGGTGGTGGTGATTTAACCTGCCAAAGATACTTGTAACCCAGCCGGAGGCGGGCGGTAGTGACATCCAAGAGTCTGCTTATTTTGTTGGATGCACCATAGACATGTGGCTCCTCCTGCAGATAGAATGATGATAGATGGACTGACTGGTGTCAAACTCCCTGAGTCTTAAGTCAATAAAATTCAGTTGAAGTTCTTTTCGTATTATTGTTCTCAAACTGCTAACTGACAAGCCAAGATTGTAATCTATCCCCTCTTTGAAAGCATAAAACTTAGCCAATTTATCAGTTCTATCATGCATCTGAAGACCAATGTGAGATGGAATCCACAGCATGTGCACTCTGACTCTACTATCCAGAATCCTACCATACCTGTGCCTGGCTTCTGACACGAGCATGCTACAAGTTATACTTGATGAGTTGAGAGCATTTATGGATGACAGAGAATCAGTTACAATTAGAGAGTTAACCTTAGATACATGGACGCATTTGAGTGCAAGGAGTATGGCAAACAGTTCTGTCTGAAGGGTAGAGGCCCAGTTATTGATGCGTGCTCCAATTTCTTTAAGAGAGCCATCACTCTGTATGACAACAGCAGCACTACCAGCTGCACCAGTGGATTGGTGAACAGAACCATCAACGTAAATAATTTGTGAGAGAGTGTGCTGTTTGGCTAAATTATCAATACAGTTTAAGGCATCATGTTTGGCTTCAAGGCGAAGCTTTGGTTGTGATTTAAGAAGTAGTTTGGGGGGAAATGGAGGGATGGTAGTTTGGAATGGGGTTATATTCCATGGAGCGGAGAAGTGCCGCTGTTGCCTTACTTGCCACAGATCATGTATCTGATTCATGCGGAGGTCGGTTCCAGTTTTTCGATCCATCTGGAGGATGTTCACCAGTGCTGAGGAAAGTTTGGAGGGCTTCTGTGCATGGGTTTGAATGGGCTTGCCTGAGCATATTAACCCCAATTAGGATATTTCTTTCAGTAACACGATCTCTGATGCTTGGAATATCAAGTTCTTTCTGCATATTTAAAATTTTGGCAGTACGAGGGCATCCTAAAATGATCCTCATTGCTTCGTTCTGCAGTTTTTCCAGCCCTCCAAGCTTCCAGTCAGACACAAGAGCAAGTAGTGGCGAAGCATAATCAACCAATGATCTAATATAAGCAAGATACATCATTTTCACAATTTTAACATTAGCACCATACCTGGGGTGAAACCCTGCCACAACTCTAAGTGCTCTCATCCTTTCTTTGTATTGACGACAAAGTCTCGTTACAACAGGTCCAAGTAGTGGGACCTCAAAGCCTAGATACCTGTATCTGTTTACATATTCTAAAAGAGACCCATCATGCAACTGGATCTGGCGAACTGTGCCTCTCTGTCGAAGAGGACGCCTATTGAGTATCTTTGTTTTATCAGTAGAGATTATCAACCCCAGGTCCTGACACGAGGCTAGTACATGGTTAAGGATGTTTTGGGTGTTGGAGAATCCGGTGGTGTGAATCATTATATCATCAGCAAAACTGATCATATAATGATGGGGCTGTAGGCATAGCATTAAGTAAGGCATTAATTAGAATATTGAATAGAGTGGGACTGAGCACACCTATACAGGTGAAGGCAAAGAATAACAGAGCAGATACAAAAGGCCAATATATCTGAAATACGTAGGGAGGCACTGGTCAGAGAAATAGCAAACATCGAATTAAAACTAAAGGAATCATACAGGAATCAAGAAACTCTGAAAGAACTAAAAGCCATAAATGAAATTGAAAGAAACCTTAAGTATTTCTTTTCTTATGCCAAATCAAAGTCGAGAACAACAACCAGTATTGGGCCCCTACTAAAACGGGATGGGTCCTACAGAGATGACAGCAAGGAAATGAGTGAGTTACTTAAGTCCAAGTATGACTCAGTTTTAGCGAGCTACTAACCAGACTGAAAGTCGAAGATCTAAATGATTTTTTAAGAGAGTGCCACAGAACTTGGTAGACGCAAGCCTATCTAATATTACCCTGATGCCGCATGATTTCGAAAAGGCGATGACATGCCCATGCACTCTGCTCCAGGCCCAAACTCATGGAATTCCGTGTTTTTCGAAAACTGCAAGAAGCCCCTATCACGTGCTTTTAACATCCTATGGAGAGGGAACATGGACACTGGGTCGTCCCGCAGTTACTAAAAACAACAGACATAGCCCCACTCCACAAAGGCGGCAGTAAAGCAATAGCAAAGAACTACAGACCAAGAGCGCTAACGTCCCATATCATAAAAAATTCCCACATACCTCAGAGCTGCAACAAATGTAAATAATGTATTATTGTTGCCTTCTAATCAAATTATTTGTATGAAGATAATGGTGAGGTTCATGTAGGTAATATATTTTTTCACAATAATAATACAAGAAAACATCACCAGCTTCATAGGCACCGGCAGCGGCACCCAAGCTCCGTACTTTACTGCAACAACCAAAGCTCATCAATGTTCCTGGTTGCAAGCACAACTGCACTAACCAA
>WNWK01026845.1:0-25000 GCA_009830355.1 Cherax destructor | reverse complement strand
CCCTTTTATTAGACCCTTAAAAAGTTGAGCCGATCCCAAAATTAGAAAAACCAAAACCCCCCTTTCCCCCCCCTAGCCGGAAATTTTTAAACCCTTTTTTAACCCAAAAAACCCAGCCCCCAATCAACTTTAAAGTCCGGGCCCCTGTATTTTTAACTCACCATTCCAACCCTATCAAGCCCTTGTATTTTCCGGGTTCCGAGACATATGAGATGTCACAAGGTGCCTCACAAACCTGAAGACCTTACCATGCCACCACCGCCGCCTCCTCAAACCCTGCCCTCACCCCCCCTCCCTCCCCTCGCCAAAAATTCCTGCCTCACGTAAACCCATCAATCGCCTCCTCAGAGGTATCAATCCCATACCTCCTCTTGCCACCTAGTCATAACCACTTCCTCTCACAACCAATGTCTTCCAAAACCCCAAATAAAGCGCAAACCTTTTTTTGAGCAGCCGAATATCCTCTTCCATGAGAGGATAAACCACTACGAAACCACAACTTACTGTAAACCAATGCATTTACCACAATGACCCTTTGCAAAAGAGTTATCCCCCCGGCCTCCATCCTGCCATCCTACCCACAGCTGCCTCTATCACCGCAGAAGAATTAAACTCCCGTGCAACTTGCGGCACATTACAAACAACACCAAAATTTTTACCTATCCACTGTATTCCATCCAAACCTCTGCCCAATGCCTTCCCCACACAAGTTCCACCTCTAACAATTTCGATTTTGCCCTATTTGCACTCATCCCAGTAGCCAACCCAAAAAACTCTATCATTTTATTAACAGTGCCCAGCCCTCCCAAGCTTCCCACCAAGATAGTGGTGTCATCTACATACCGACGTCCCGGGCACATTCTGGGTCCCCTCCCCCTCTCACACCCTCCTGCACCAATCTATAGAAGGGATCCTGCAGACATGGAACAGGAGCTGCGAAAGGACCCCTGTCGCAGCCCCCGCCCCCTGCCCACCACAGTCCCCACCCTCCCGTTTACCTGCACCTCACCTGTGCCCTGCCATAAAGCGTCCCCACCCACCTCACTACCTCCTTCCCAAACCCCTGTTTCAATAATATGCCCTGCAACATCTCCCTATTCACACTGTCATAGGCAGTTTCCCAATCCAACCCCACGACTCCCCCCCCCTACCTTCAACAAACTCTTTTTTTTCTACGGTGCCCTCCCTCATACTACGTCCCAGGAACTCGTACTGCCCTCCCTCTAAAATATTATTTAATACTTTTTCATACGATTCACCAAAATACACGCAAAAATCTTATAGTCAGCACAGAGTAAGGTTATCGCTCTATATCCCTTTAATGTCCCGAACCCCAGCCCTTGGGTATTAAAACCACTATTCCTGTTTGCTGCTCTTCACTCATACTTCCCATTGACTTCATACCATTGGAAAACCCTCACCAATACCTCTCCACAAAACCTCCCAATGAGTCACATAGAAGTCACCCGAAATCCCGATCAAACCCGGTGTCTTCCAAGTTTCTGTCCCTGCACCGCCTGCCATACCTCTTCCTCAGTAATGCGTCCCTCCAAACCTTTCCTGTCCTCCTGACTAATCCTCTCTAAGATGCTACCTAAAACGAAACCACATGCCTCCTGATTATATAACCCTTCTGCAACTTTCTTTTGAAACCATTTATCCATATAGCAACTCATGCCCTCAGTGTTACGTATCACCTGACCACTCCTATACCCATCTAAACCTGTCCACTGTTAAGGACATAATCGTCATGCCCTTCCGTCGTTCCTGAAATTTACGCAATACCATAGCTGAGGGTTTTATCCCCCATAAAACATCCTCCAATCCCCCTCTAATTCTAATGGCATGAAAATTTTCATTTTGAATCTCCCTTAATTGGCCCTGCAGTTCATCGATCTCATCCTGCGGGTACCTCCCCCCCCCTTATAACACTCCCGCACTGCTCCTCCAAATACCTCTGCTTCCCATACCTCAACTTCCCATCCTCAAACCCATCCGCATGTAAAATCCCCCTTTTTGCCACCTTTGCTCGTGTATCCCACCATTTCACAACATCCCGATACCATTACCCCCACCCCACAATCTTCCCCCCCCATTCCTCAAAACCTCAGATGTCTAAATCTTAACTGCACCCTCCCATCCTAACTCAACCAAAACACCTCTATGATCTGAAAAACCCATCTCCACACAGGTTACATGCCCACCTGTATATCCTGGGTTACATAAACCCGATCACCGTGCTGCATATCCTCTCCGTCCAAAGGTGTTTCCACGTTCCGCCCCCCACCCTGTACCACATCCACCACCCCCACTGCCCCCAAAACTTCCCTTAAGGCATCCCCATACATCCCGCCCCTCTAGGCTCAACATCCTTCCCTCTAATTATACAATTCCAATCACCTGCTACAATAGTAACCATAGGAAGGCCCCTTAAGGCATAGACTAAATCATTATGAACAAAATCCTCCTTAACCCTACGATCATTGCACGCCGGCATGTACACCCCAACAAAACACACCTGAATATCCCCCCACTCACCTTCCACCCTAACAATTCTTCCCTCCTCCCATGTCCTCAGATGAAAAGGGCTGGTCTCTCGTACCCCCACCGTCACCCCTCCCTTTAAATGCCCAGAACCTCCTGTATATAACCTATAACCTTTCAACATTAATTCCCTTCCACACCTATAATTATGCTCCTGTAGGAAGCATACGTCTACATTCATACGTCTCAGTGTTGCCTCCACCCATTTCCTTTAACCTCCGCTCGGAGGCCATTGACATTCATATTCAAACACTTGAATTCTGCAATGGGGGTTTTCCTCTCGACCTCACGGATCCTGGCTCCACAGTCTTGAAATTACCACCAAACCATCGGCTCTCCTTTCCATTTCTACCTCCACCTTTCCCCTTGGCTCCACCTTTCCCTCCCTTAGCTATGTCCACCCAGGTCTTTTTACTGGACCTCTGTCCTGGTGTAATCACATCATCGTCAGCCTCACCACTTGGCCTCTTACATGACTCACTCTCAAACTCCATGACCCCCTACCCCGGAGACCTATGCACCTCCACTTCTGCAACAACCACTGACCTGCAGTTGACCACTTCAGCACCATCAACACCCACACCCCTGACTCTCCACATCTCCATCCGATTCCACTACTGTACTCTGCAACTCTCCCGGCAATGGACTATCCAGAATCCTCCTCAGGTCCTCAAGACTGGGGTCTGGGAACTCAGTCCCATCCTCCAGTGGACTTCTTTCAGGAGTGACCCCAGCCACCTCCATTGTCTCACTCGGAGACTCCTGGGGCAACGTCAACACGGCCTCCTCACTTGCTTCAACAGCATCACTCCATTTATCAATTCCCGCAGCATTCACCATTATATCTTCTACCACAGGTGTCGCTAACAGCACCTGTTCCTCTCGGGCACCTGGTTCTGTCCGCACGTCGTCCTCACCTCGAGTCCCATTGTATGGGCCCCGTCGCCGATCACACGTTGCTGCCATATGCCCAGTGCCGCCGCATAGTCGACACGTACTCTGCTGTCCTGCATACGTCACATATACCTGGGTACGGAACGCCTCCATCACAACAAAAGACGGTATTTGCCGCCTCACGGTCATTTTAAGGGAGAACAACCCCTCTGGCATTCCTGCATATGGCCCATGGGCCCATCTCCCTACGGTGGCAGCATGGATGACCCCATACTGGCAAAATACCTGTCTGATGTCTACCTCGTCGGCCTCGAAAGGAATATTCTTGATCCGTATCCACAAGTAGTGCGCCGACGCATCCCGAAGACGTACCTCCAAGTTTGTGTTGATTACGATGTTCTTCTCCTGATATCTGTCGACGATTCCATTGTAGACACTGCCGGATGCAAACTTGACAAAACCCTGGCAGATCCATTCAGGGATATCCCGTAAATGTCCTCTGTAGATATCCCGTACGTGTCTCTCAAAATTAAAGGCAAGAGAACGTCGGCATTGCTGGGATACACGGCTCCCTGCAGCAAATCAATGCACACAGTATGTACTCGTCGCCGGTATCCATCCGCCATCTTGTAGAAAATCAAAGTTCTCTGACTTCTCCACCAGGGAGCTCTGTACGCACGTCCGTTCACCACCAAGGCTGGGGAACGACTATGAGGCACAGGTATGGTAGGATTCTGGATAGTAGAGTCAGAGTGCACATGCTGTGGATTCCATCTCACATTGGTCTTCAGATGCATGATAGAACTGA
The DNA here is from genome assembly GCA_009830355.1 of Cherax destructor. Taxonomy (NCBI): domain Eukaryota; kingdom Metazoa; phylum Arthropoda; class Malacostraca; order Decapoda; family Parastacidae; genus Cherax; species Cherax destructor. Next base: position 20,754 of record WNWK01026845.1, on the reverse strand, counting down.
TAAATTGGCTAAGTTTTATGCTTTCAAAGAGGGGATAGATTACAATCTTGGCTTGTCAGTTAGCAGTTTGAGAACAATAATACGAAAAGAACTTCAACTGAATTTTATTGACTTAAGACTCAGGGAGTTTGACACCAGTCAGTCCATCTATCATCATTCTATCATGCAGGAGGAGCCACATGTCTATGGTGCATCCAACAAAATAAGCAGACTCTTGGATGTCACTACCGCCCGCTCCGGCTGGGTTACAAGTATCTTTGGCAGGTTAAATCACCACCACCAGATGTATACCAAACAAGATGTAAACTTTGCCAGTTGGATTATTGTCACACCCTGCGTCATTATGTACTGGAGTGCGATAAAATTAATGAATTCAGAGACTACTCATTCAGAAATGTTCAAGATATGTCAAAGTATTTTATCCACAGTGGTATATTACAGACCATTCTGGAAAAATACCCTGACTTTGCTCCCTGTAAATAAAGCATTGACACGTGTGTGTGTGTGTGTGTACTCACCTAATTGTACTCACCTAATTGTGGTTGCAGGGGTCGAGACTCAGCTCCTGGCCCCGCCTCTTTGCTGTCCGCTACTGGGTCTCTGCTCTCCCTGCTCCATGAGCTTTATCATACCTCGTCTTAAAACTATGTATGGTTCCTGCCTCCACTATATCTTTCTCTAGACTATTCCACTTCCTGACTACTCTGTGGCTGAAGAAATGCTTCCTAACATCCCTTTGACTCATCTGAGTCTTCAGCTTCCAGTTGTGTCCCCTTGTTTCTGTGTTCCCTCTCTGGAACATCCTGTCACTGTCTACCTTGTCGATTCCACGCAGTATTTTGTATGTCGTTATCATGTCTCCTCTGACCCTTCTCTCCTCCAGTGTTGTTAGTCCTATTTCCCTCAACCTTTCTTCATAGGACAGACCCCTGAGTTGTGGAACTAGCCTTGTCGCAAACCTTTGCACTTTCTCTAGTTTTTTTACGTGCTTGACCAGGTGTGGGTTCCAGACTGGTGCTGCATATTCTAGTATGGGCCTGACGTACACGGTGTACAGTGTCTTGAACGATTCCTTGTTTAGGTAACGGAACGCTAATCTTAGGTTTGCAAGTCGCCCATATGCTGCTGCAGTTATCTGGTTGATGTGTGCCTCCGGAGACGTGCTTGGCGTTATACTCACCCCAAGGTCTTTCTCCTTTGCCGAGGTTTGTAGCCTTTGTCCACCTAGCCTGTACTCTGTGTAGTGATACCGCTCTTGTGGGGAGCCGCAGCAGGATACAATACTGCACCACCTCAGGGGCCCCTTACAATAACAACAAACAGTACAGCGATGGCCCAGCATGGCGTATGGTCTCTCTCTTACACAGATACATTCGTGATGCAGATTACATGGTAAGCTTAAATATGTCGCCAGTAGCTATAGCTTTTCTGAGGACATATGCACCTTACATCACCTGTCCTGCAGCAGCAGTCATTAGATGTATTTTCTTCTGTTGCAGACATGTACCATGGATTTTGTGTTCAATAAAGCCTAGGAATAAGGCCTGTGTTTTTATCACAACAATTTATTGAACACAAATATCCTGGGCTACCTGGTGGCGATTCTGAGCTAGACTACACCGCAACATGGAGCGTTTACTGAAACCTGAGAGGCTAGATTCTGACCCCAGTGTATCAACAGCTGCTCAGGAATGGAAGCACTGGTTTAAGACTTTCGAAAACTTCTTGAGAGCCTTTCCTCAGGAAGATCTAGATAAACTAAGCCTGCTCATCAACTTTGTGTCACCTAAAATCTATGAGGTTATTTCTGAGTGTAATACCTATGAAGATGCTATCAATGCCCTCAAGTCTCAGTATATTAAGCCCACAAATGAAATCATTGCACGATATCGTCTTGCAACTCGCCGCCAGCAGATTGGTGAATCCTTAGAGGAATACTTTCAAGCATTGAAAATATTAGGTAAGGACTGTAACTTCCGAGCGGTGACAGCTTCTCAGTATTGTGAAGAGTCCATCAGGGATGCTTTTATCAGTGGCCTGCAATCACCAATAATAAGGCAGCGTTTATTGGAGAATAAAACTCTGGACTTAGCCACTACCCTTGACCAGGCAAGAGCATTAGATTCAGCCCAGAAGAATTCTGAAGTGTACAGTACTACCCAGCCTTCTCGAGTGGTAAGTGCTGTAACTCCCGACCAAGACTCTTTTAATGAAGTTACAGTGGAACCTGCTTCAGTGACAGCAGCTGCAGGCACAAAGTGTTTCTTTTGTGGTTTTTCAAGACATCCACGTCCAAAGTGTCCGGCTCGTGAAGCAATGTGCCATCAATGCCATAAGAAAGGTCACTTTGCTAAAGTATATCGTGCTAATACATCAACAAGAGCTAGTGCTTCTACGCATTCCGACCAGGCGACTCTAGCAACAGTGACTTCTGCGGCTGCTCCAAATTCACTGTCAAAGGCAGTTGTGAAAGTGTTCATCAAAGGAACAGAAGTAGATGGTCTGATTGACAGTGGCAGCTCAGAGTTTCATCAACCTTGACGTAGTTAAACGCCACTCCTTGACGGTACATCACTCATCAGGTACCGTTTCCATGGCATCAACATCTCTCTCTATTCAGACGTTAGGGTTTTGTAAGGTAAACCTTAGAGTTAATGACAGGGATTATCAAGATGTACATTTAGCTGTTCTGCCACAACTGTGCTCTGATGTTATCCTTGGTCAGGACTTTCAGAAGCGTCATGGTAGTGTTACCTTAACATATGGAGGTGAACTGCCTCCTCTCGTTGTCTGTGGTCTTAGCACTTTAAGGGTAGACCCACCAAAGCTGTTTGCGAATCTTACTGCGGATTGTCATCCTATATCAGCTAAGTCACGCCGCTATTCTTATGAAGATAGGATGTTCATTGAGAAAGAAACTCAGAGGCTGCTGAAGGAGGGTATTATAGAACCAAGTAATTCTCCGTGACGTGCACAGGTCGTTGTTGTCAAGGATGATTATAGGAAACGGAGGCTGGCTATCGACTATTCTGAGACAATCAACAAATTTACACTTCTTGATGGGTACCTCTACCTCGAATTGATGATACAGTGAACAAAATTGCTCAGTACAATGTGTTTAGCACAATTGATCTACGAAGTGCCTATCATCAAGTCCCTATAAGGAATGAAGATAAACCATACACAGCGTTTCAGGCTATTGACGGCCTCTATCAGTTTACCAGAGTCCCTTTTGGGGTTACCAATGGGGTAAAATGTTTCCAACGAATTATGGATTCACTCATTCAGGAAGAGCAACTTATGGGAACTTATGCATATTTAGATAATGTTACCATTTGTGGCAAGACCCAGGAGGAACATGATGCAAACCTTGATAAGTTTTTGGAAGCTGCCAAGAAGAAAAATATCAGTTACAATGAAGAAAAGTGCACTTTTTCCACTAAAAGGCTTAACATCCTTGGTTATGTGGTGGAAGGAGGTGCAATATCCCCAGACCCTGAAAGACTTCGACCTCTACGGGAACTTCCAATGCCCCAAGACAAAAAGTCACTCCAAAGAACTCTTGGTCTTTTTGCTTATTACTCACAGTGGATCTACAACTATTCAAGTAAAGTTCGCCCACTGAGTGCTACCACGATATTTCCTGTGACAAAGGAAGCAGAAACTGCTTTCTATACTCTCAAACAGGACATTGAAAACTCAGTAGTTCAGGCCATTGATGAGTCCCTACCATTCGAGGTGGAAACGGATGCATCTGAAGTTGCCATTGCTGCAGTCCTATCTCAGGCAGGACGTCCCGTAGCTTTCTTTTCAAGAACTTTTCAAGGATCAGAGAAGTGCTATGCTGCGGTAGAAAAGGAAGCCCAGGCCATCACAGAAGCAGTTCGCCACTGGAGGCATTATTTAACAGGCAGACATTTCACTGTAAGGACTGACCAACGGTCCGTGATGTATATGTTTGACAAGAAGCACAAAAGTAAGATCAAGAATGACAAGATATTACGCTGGAGGATGGAACTATCGTGTTATAACTTTGATATTCTGTATCGACCGGGTGAAGAAAACATTTCACCTAATGCATTCTCTAGGTCCCACTGTGGAGCAGCATGTCATGATTTGCAATCACTCTCAGAGCTCCACAAGGCCTTGTGTCACCCAGGAGTTACACGCCTGTATCATTTTGTTAAATCTAAGAATATGCCCTACTCAGTGGAAGAGGTGCGACAAGTGATCAGATCATGCAGAGTATGTGCAGAGTGCAAGCCAAACTTTCACCAGCCAGAGAAAACTCATCTCATAAAAGCCACCCAGCCTTTCGAGAGACTGAATATAGATTTCAAAGGACATCTACCAAGCATAAACCAGAATAGGTATTTCCTTAACATAGTAGATGAATATTCTAGGTTTCCTTTTGTGTTCCCCTGTGCAAATATGACTGCTTCAACTGTCATCAGTTGTCTTTCCCAGTTATTCGCTATTTTTGGTATGCCGGCCTATATCCATTCAGACAGGGATCCTCGTTCATGAGTAATGAACTTCAGGAGTTTTTGGCTAACAAAGGGATTGCTTGCAGCAGAACAACAAGCTACAACCCTCAAGGCAATGGTCAAGTGGAGCGGTTCAATGGTACTATATGGAAGTCAGTTACAATGACACTGAAATCTCGCAATCTACCGGTTCAACACTGGCAGACTGTCTTACCTGATGCCCTTCACTCTATTAGATCATTGCTGTGCACAGCTACTAATGCTACCCCTCATGAGAGACTTCAACTATTCACGTCGTTCCTCTACAGGAGCCTCCATGCCCACCTGGTTATGTCACCCTGGACCCATTCTCCTGAAGAGTCACCGTAGGATGAACAAGACGGATCCTTTAGTGGAAGAGGTAGAGCTCCTACAAGCTAATCCGCATTATGCCCACATTCGCTACCAAAATGGTGAAGAGACTACTGTATCTACAAGACACTTAGCCCCAGTTGAAACCAATGTTAGTGCGGAATCTCAAGATACACCAATAGATGTTGCGAAAGATGCTTCGGTTTCTCCAGGGAAGCCTTTTCAGGCTACCCCTATTGAAATAGAGGACGCTGCTCCAGCAGATAGTCAAAACCCGCTAGAAAATACCGAACCCGGTGAAGAGGCTCAAGGGCTATGAAGGTCTGGACGTACACCTCACCCACCTAACCGTTTGGAGGATTACTGAATCTGATATTTTAGAAGGAGGAGATTGTAGTGATACCGCTCTTGTGGGGAGCCGCAGCAGGACACAATACTGCACCACCTCAGGGGCCCCTTACAATAACAACAAACAGTACAGCGATGGCCCAGCATGGCGTGTGGTCTCTCTCTTACACAGATACATTCGTGATGCAGATTACATGGTAAGCTTAAATATGTCGCCAGTAGCTATAGCTTTTCTGAGGACATATGCACCTTACATCACCTGTCCTGCAGCAGCAGTCATTAGATGTATTTTCTTCTGTTGCAGACATGTACCATGGATTTTGTGTTCAATAAAGCCTAGGAATAAGGCCTGTGTTTTTATCACAACACTCTGTCAGTGGTCTTCTTTGCCCTTCTCCGATCTTCATGACTTTGCATTTGGTGGGATTGAATTCGAGAAGCCAGTTGCTAGACCAGATGTCAAGCTTGTCCAGGTCTGTTTGAAGTCCTGCTTGGTACTCTTCCGATGTGATTCTCCTCATTAACTTCACATCATTTGCGAACAGAGACACTTCTGAGTCTATCCCATCCGTCATGTCGTTTACATATACCAAGAATAACACTGGTCCTAGGACGGACCCCTGCGGTACGCCGCTCGTCACAGGCGCCCACTGTGATACCTCATCACGCACCATGACCCGTTGTTGCCTCCCTGTGAGGTATTCCCTGATCCATTCCAGTGCCCTTCCTGTTATACATGCTTGTTCTTCCAACTTCTTTACTAATCTCATGTGAGGAACTGTGTCGAAGGCCTTCCTGCAGTCCAGGAAAATGCAATCAACCCACCCTTTTCTCTCTTGCCTTACCTCTGTTACTTTATCATAGAACTCTAGGAGGTTTGTTACACAGGATTTGCCTTCCCAGAATCCGTGCTGTCTGGTGTTTATTATCCTGTTCAGCTCGAGGTGCTCCACCATTCTTTTCCTGATGATTTTCTCCAGGACTTTGCACACTATACATGTAAGTGACACCGGTCTATAGTTTAGTGCCTCTTTTCTGTCTCCTTTTTTAAAGATGGGGACTACATTGGCCTTCTTCCATACCTCAGGTATCTGCCCATTTTCAAGGGATGTGTTGAATATTATGGTAAGTGGCACACTCAGTACCTCAGCTCCTTCCCGAAGAACCCACGGGGAGATATTGTCCAGACCCATCGCCTTTGAGGTATCAAGGTCACTGAGTAACTGCTTCACCTCCTCCTCAGTTGTGTGTATGCCCTCTAGCACTTGATACATCCCTTGTTGGTGACGCACCCCGTCCTGTCTACCCAGCTGCCTTCCTTCCTCCACTGTGAATACTTTCTTAAACCTCAAGTTGAGCTCCTCACATACCTCTTGATCATTGCTTGTGAGTTCCCCATCTTCTCTCCTCAGCCTTATCACCTGGTCTTTAACTGTTGTCTTCCTTCTGATGTGACTGTACATCAGCTTCAGGTCGGACTTAACTTTCGATGCTATGTCGTTTTCGTACTGTTTCTGGGCCTCCCTCCGTACCTGTGCATACTCGTTTCTAGCTCTTCTAGTACTCTCTTTGTTTACTTGGGTTCTTTCCCTTCTGTACCTTTTCCATTCTCTGACACTCTGAGTCTTTGCCTCCCTGCACCTTTGGGTAAACCATGGGCTCTTTCTGGCCTTCCCGTTTAATCTTTTTCCTCTGGGTATAAACCGTTCCTCTGCCTCCTTGCACTTTGCTCCTACGTATTCCATCATTTCATTTATTGTCTGTCCATCCATTTCCCTTTCCCACTGAACCTCCTGCAGGAAATTCCTCATGCCTGTGTAGTTTCCTTTTTTAAAATCTGGTTTGTCTCTTTCGGTACCGTTTTCCCTCTCCACCTGTAGCTCTACAATGTACTCAAAGCTCAGCACCATATGGTCACTGGCTCCCAGGGGGCTCTCGTGTGTTATGTCTTCAATATCTGAGCTGTTCAGGGTGAATACAAGGTCCAGTCTTGCTGGTTCATCTTCTCCTCTCACTCTGGTCGTGTCCCTGACATGTTGGCGCATCAGGTTTTCCAGTACCGCATCCATCATCTTGGCTCTCCAAGTTTCTGGACCCCCACGTTGTTCTTGGTTCTCCCAGTCGATCTCCCTGTGGTTGAAATCGCCCATGACCAGTAGCTTCGCTCTGCTCATGTGCGCTTTTCTTGCCACCTCCGCCAGAGTGTCCACCATCGCTCTGTTGTTCTCATCATATTCCTCACCTGGCCTCCTGCAGTTCTGTGGTGGGTTATACATCACTGCAATGATTATCTTGTGTTCCCCAGACTGGATGGTACCTACTATGAAGTCCCTTTCTCTACACACCTCCATGCTTTCCATTTCCTCGAATTTCCAACGGTTCCTTACAAGCAGTGCGACCCCTCCTCCCCCCCTGCTCCTTCTATCTTTCCTCAGGATCTGATATCTCTGAGGGAAGATTGCATCTGATACTGTCTCATTTAGTTTGGTTTCTGTGACAGCTATGATGTCTGGGGACACTTCACCTATTCTTTCATTCCACTCTTCATACTTGTTCGTAATTCCATCCGCGTTTGTGTACCAAACCTTCAACCTTGTTTCCAATACTGTGTCCCTGGGGAGATCTTGGTGGGTTGGGGGGGTGTGGGGGGGTGTCCATAGGGGGTTGCAGCATGGGTGGGGGGATTGTATGGTTGGGGTATGGGTTGGTGGGGTGGTGTTTGTGGTGGGGGTGGGGGGTAGCTGTGATGGTGGGTTTTGGGTTGCTGGGGTGGGGGCAGTGGGACTGATGAGTGTGTGTGGTGTTAAAGTGTATGGTTGGCGTGGGGTTTTTGTGATTTTAGGCCCACCGTGGGTACTTCCAGTGTGTGTGTTTGTCCTGTTTGGGCTTGGTGTCCTCCGTATCTTGTTGTCTCCTCTCTCTCCTCTCTTCGCCTTCTTATCTGCTCCTTCCGAGCCTCCCTTTCTTCCTGTGTTCTGTCCCGATCTAGGTATACATTCCGGTACCCCTGATTCGTCCTCAGCCGTGCTTTCTCTTGCAGGATCATGGTGCGGGCTGATTCTGCTTTGAAGATTACCTTGAGAGGTCAATTTCTTTCCCTTGTGTACCACCCAATTCTCCGAAAATTTGTCACTTGGGACGTGTCTTCCCCTATTGCTAGCATGATACCTTCGATCCTTTCTTTCTCCTCCTGTTTTCTTCTGTCGTGGGTGTCCCCTTCGACTTCCTTCAGGCCATAGATAAAGATCGACCTCTCCCTTTCCTCCTCCCACTGTGTCTCCCATTGCCTCATCAGAGGTGCATTAGCCTCTCCCGGTGCTGTCATGGTTGTATCCCCCGTGTTCCTTTGTGTGTCCGGCCTGCTCAAAGGTCCCTGTCCATTGCAGTGTGTTGATGGAGTCTCCACGTTTAGTGTGTCTGCTGCTTTGTCTGCCCTCTCGTGTTTTGTTACTGTGCTCTCATTCGTTGTTACTGTGGTGCTCTTCTTGTCCCTGTCTGCTTCTTCTATGTCCCTCTCGTGTGTTGTTAGTATCCTGCTCGTCTTGCTTTGGGCCCCACTTGTGTCTGCCAGTGTCTGTGCATGCAAGAGTTCTCCTTTTTTCTCCTCATTCCCTTTGGCTGTGTCTGGTGCACAAGCTCCGAGCGCCGTTTCTGGTCAGGTACTTTTGTCTCTATTCTGTGATATTCCCTGCAGCTTCACTTCTAAGATCCGGATCTTGGCTTCTGCTTTTTTGACTTGCATTTCCCATTTTCTACTCTCCTCAGCTATCCTCTTCTCCATTCCCTCGCTGATCACCAATATCTTCCTCTCCCATTCCTCTTCCCTTTTTTGAATTCCTCCTCAGTGATCACCAATATCTTCCTCTCCCATTCCTTTTTCCTTAAGATGATTTCCTGCTCCCACTGTGGCCTATCCGTATCGGCCATCGTCCTCCTTGTTGACACCCCTCTCCCTGAGCCGCCCATATTCCCACGGTGTGCCCTTGTGGATGTATTGAGAGTATCAGAAGAAGGGAGAAAGAAGAGGGATAGGGAAGGGGGTGAGGGAGAAAGGAGAAAGGATAGGGAAGGGGGTGAGGGGGAGAGGGATAGCTTAGAAGTAGTGTGGACGAGGGTGGATAGAGAGATAAAGAGGGAGAGGTGGAGAGGGAGGTAGAGAGTTTGAGAGATGGGTAGAGGGAGAGAGAGGGAGGGAGGGAGATAGAGGGAGAGGGGGAGTGAGAGAGAGAGATAGGGAGAGGGATAGAGAGAGGGAGGGATAGGGAGGGGGAGATAGGGGGGAGAGGGAGGAATAGAGAGGGGGAGAGGGAGGTATAGAGAGGGGGAGAGGGAGGTATGGACTACTCTCCTAATATTTTACTAGAATTTTGCTGTTACTAATTCCATAACGAATAATGATACTATGCTAGGCTAAGACAAGCCCAGAAAAGAGATAGAGGGGAGAGTGAGAGAGAGAGATGGAGGAAGAGAGAGGGTATATAGGGAGGGAAGGTATAGGGGGGGAGGGTATAGAGGGAGAGAGGGTATAGGGGGGAGAGAGAGAGAGGGGGGGTGCGTGTGTGGGGGAGGAATGGTGGGAGAGAGGGTGTAGTGTTAGTATGGTAGGGTATGAGAGGGTCTGAGGGTGACCATCATATCAGGTTTCAGCTGTGTGTACTCACCTAATTGTGGTTGCAGGGGTCGAGACTCAGCTCCTGGCCCCGCCTCTTTGCTGTCCGCTACTGGGTCTCTGCTCTCCCTGCTCCATGAGCTTTATCATACCTCGTCTTAAAACTATGTATGGTTCCTGCCTTCACTATATCTTTCTCTAGACTATACCACTTCCTGACTACTCTGTGGCTGAAGAAATGCTTCCTAACATCCCTTTGACTCATCTGAGTCTTCAGCTTCCAGTTGTGTCCCCTTGTTTCTGTGTTCCCTCTCTGGAACATCCTGTCACTGTCTACCTTGTCGATTCCCCGCAGTATTTTGTATGTCGTTATCATGTCTCCTCTGACCCTTCTCTCCTCCAGTGTTGTTAGTCCTATTTCCCTCAACCTTTCTTCATAGGACAGACCCCTGAGTTGTGGAACTAGCCTTGTTGCAAACCTTTGCACTTTCTCTAGTTTTTTTATGTGCTTGACCAGGTGTGGGTTCCAGACTGGTGCTGCATATTCTAGTATGGGCCTGACATACACGGTATACAGTGTCTTGAACGATTCCTTGTTTAGGTAACGGAACGCTAATCTTAGGTTTGCCAGTCCCCCATATGCTGCTGCAGTTATCTGGTTGATGTGTGCCTCCGGAGATGTGCTTGGCGTTATACTCACCCCAAGGTCTTTCTCCTTTGCCGAGGTTTGTAGCCTTTGTCCACCTAGCCTGTACTCTGTCAGCGGTCTTCTTTGCCCTTCTCCGATCTTCATGACTTTGCATTTGGTGGGATTAAATTCAAGAAGCCAGTTGCTAGACCAGATGTCAAGCTTGTCCAGGTCTGTTTGAAGTCCTGCTTGGTCCTCTTCCGATGTGATTCTCCTCATTAATTTCACATCATCTGCGAACAGAGACACTTCTGAGTCTATCCCATCCGTCATGTCGTTTACATATACCAAGAATAACACTGGTCCTAGGACTGACCCCTGCGGTACGCCGCTCGTCACAGGCGCCCACTGTGATACCTCATAACGCACGTGTGTGTGCGTGTGCGTGTGTGTGTGTGTGTGTGTGTGTGTTTGTGTGTGTGTGTGTAGGAGGGTTAGGAGGTACAAGTGGGGGAGGGGGAGGGAAGTGTTATTGGGTTAGTGGTCAGGTTCTTGTAGGTCTAACTGTCATGTGAGTGAGTGTGTGTGTACGTGTATGTGTGTGTGCCTGTCCTCACTGCATTGATTTAATTAGAATATTTCACTGTGACGGCCTTTTGGGTTATCCTAGGTTCCCTACACGTATGCTGCCGTGTGATAGCCTATCACTGTACTCGTGTATACCTGTATAACTTTGCTTTCTTATTGAATAAACACTGTCAGAGTAGTCTAGTGTTCGTGTGACTGTGTCCGTCTGTTAAGATAATCTTCCTAAAGTTTGGAATACTTCAGAAGGTTTGGAATACTATCCTAATATTATGCTAGACTTTTGCTAGTACTAGTTCTAAAAACGAGTAATACTACTAAGCTAAGCTAAGACAAACCCAATTGTTGGTTTATGTGAGCGTGTGTGTGTGTGTGTTTGTTCACCGCTGACTCGCCGCACCCGCGCGCTCTTGCCACCACGTCTTTAAATTTGCTTCCTACTTATCTTAGCTACAAATTCTAAAAATAATACTACTACTTGTATAACTGATAATAATATTATTGTTAATACAAGAACAACTGTATTGTATACTACACCTAAACTTCGACTACTTCAAGTGTATGTGTGTGTGTGCTTGTGTATGCCTGTGTACATATGTTTGGTAGCGTCTACGCCCTTTATCCACCCCTACCCTAACTTAGCTTCCTACCTAAGACTTACGTATGATTTTATCTCTCCGGAGCAGGAATTCTCCCCACAGCTGTCAGCATACTAGGGCCAGAAGACCTGTGCAAACCACAACTAGGATTTTGTACATTACGTCCATTCCTGCTGGTTCTGCACTCTGTTGATCCGGAGTCTCCTCTCGGTGGCACCCTTCTGGGTACTTTGCCTCCTCGTTTCTTATCTGTTGGACTCACTGCATACAATCACCGTATTCCTCACTGTATGCCTTGACCCTTTCTCCCTTATTTGAGTACCTCTAGTACATATAGTCACCACTACGGTTAGTCCACTGGAATATAGCCACCACTTTCTTCTGTGTGGCAACCCCCGTTAGGCCTATCTCACAAGCCGCCTCCTCCCCTCACTCGGCTTCAACACTCTTACGCTTTTGATGTTGTAGTGGCCAGGCTTCGGCTTGGCTACAAGTACTTCTGGCAGTTTGGGAGATACACAGATGATGATCAAACTAAATGCAAATTATGTGATCAGGCATATGGTCACTGTCTTGAACACTATGTGCTGAATTGTCCACTTATTGAGGAATATAGAGATAGACAGTATAATAACCTATGTGACATGTCAAGATATCTTATTAGTGAAGGTAGGATACCACTTATTCTAAGCAAATTTCCTAAATTTGCTTGTAACAGATAAGTGAACTGTAGATATAAATCCAAATTAATTTCCATGAAAGTGCCTATCTGTGCTCATGATAATGCGAGCACAGATGGGCATGTTTGTGGAGCAACTTGCAATGTGAACAGACTGATGTTGTAGTGGCCAGGCTTAGGCTTGGCTACAGGTACTTCTGACAGTTTGGGAGACACAGATGATGATCAAACTAAATGCAAATTATGTGATCAGGCATATGGTCACTGTCTTGAACACTATGTGCTTAATTGTGCACTTATTGAGGAATATAGAGATAGACAATATAATAACCTATGTGACATGTCAAGATATCTTATTCATGAAATAAGATACCTGCTTGTAACAGATAATTGAAATGTAGATATAAACCCAAATGTACAATTGTTAACCCCTTTGGGGCCTAGTGCCTAGGCCTTTTGTGTATCCATATGCTCTTGCGCTACCGTCCACAGGATGGATATGGGGTGCACAATAAACTAGCCACTTCGGTTGCAAAATCTAATCTTACGCTTTACACTTTTTGCTGAGATTTTCCACTCTGTGATCACTCGAATTTCCCTGCTTTTTGGTTTTAAATGATTACGACACTTTGGCCTGTGTCCACGCCTATTTGCTTCACTCGGATTCCCTCTGGGACCTGGAGTCTACCTGGAGAGAATTCCAGGGGTCAACGCCCCCGCGGCCCGGTCTGTGACCAGGCCTCCTGTTGGACCAGAGCCTGATCAACCAGGCTGTTACTGCTGGCCGCACGCAGTCCAACGTACGAACCACAGCCCGGCTGATCAGGTACCGACTTGAGGTGCCTGTCCAGTGCCTGCTTGAAGACAGCCAGGGGCTTGTTGGTAATCCCCCTGATGTATGCTGGGAGGCAGTTGAACAATCTTGGACCCCTCACACTTATTGTGTTGTCCCTCAACGTGCTAGTGGCACCCCTGCTCTTCATTGGGGGGATGTTACATCGCCTGCCGAGTCTTTTGCTTTCGTACGGAGTGATTTTTGTGTGCAAGTTTGGTACTAAGCCCTCGAGAATTTTCCATGTGTATATAATAATGTATCTCTCCCGCCTGCGTTCTAGAGAGTACAGGTTTAGGAACTTCAAGCGTTCCCAGTAGTTGAGGTGGTTTATCGCACTTATGCGTGCGGTGAAGGTTCTCTGCACATTTTCAAGGTCAGCAATTTCACCCGCCTTGAAAGGTGCAGTTAGTGTGCAGCAATATTCCAGCCTAGATAGAACAAGCGATCTGCAAAGTGTCAACATGGGCTTGGCATCCCTGGTTTTGAAGGTTCTCATTATCCATCCTGTCATTTTTCGAGCAGATGCAATTGCTACATTGTTGTGGTCCTTGAAGGTGAGATCCTCTGACATGATCACTCCCAGGTCTTTGACATTAGTTTTTCGCTCTATTGTGTGGTTGGAATTAGTTTTGTACTCCGATGAGATTTTAATTTCTTCACGTTTTCCGTATCTGAGTAATTGAAATTTATCATCATTGAACTTCATATTGTTTTCTGCAGCCCATTTAAAGATTTGGTTTATGTCTGCTTGGAGTCTTGCAGTGTCTTCAACGGTGGACACTGTCATACAGATTCGGGTGTCATCTGCAAAGGAAGACACAGCACTGTGGCTTATATCCCTGTCAATGTCTGATATGAGGATGAGGAATAGGATGGGAGCAAGTACTGTGCCTTGTGGAACAGAGCTTTTCACAGTAGCTGCCTCAGACTTTACTCTGTTGACTACTACTCTTTGTGTTCTACGTGTTAGGAAATTATAGATCCATCTACCAACTTTTCCTGTTATGCCTTTATCACGCATTTTGTGTGCTATTACACTATGGTCACACTTGTCAAAGGCTTTTGTAAAATCTGCGTATATAACATCTGCATTCTGTTTATCTTCTAGAGCATCCAGGACCTTGTCGTAGTGGTCCAGTAGTTGGGACAGACAGGAGCGGCCTGCTCTAAACCCATGCTGTCCTGGGTTGTGCAATTGATGGGTATCAAGATGGGTGGCGATCTTGCTTCTTAAAACCCTTTCAAAGATTTTTATGATATGGGACGTTAGCGCAATTGGTCTGTAGTTCTTTGCTATTGCTTTACTGCCCCCTTTGTGGAGCGGGGCTATGTCTGTTGTTTTTAGTAGCTGCGGGACGATCCCAGTGTCCATGCTCCCTCTCCATAGGATGTTAAAAGCATGTGATAGGGGCTTCTTGCAGTTCTTGATGAACATGGAGTTCCATGAGTCTGGGCCTGGAGCGGAGTGCATGGGCATGTCATTTATTGCCTTCTCGAAGTCATTTGGCGTCGTGATGATGTCAGAAAGGCATGCGTCTGTCAAGTTCTGTGGCACTCTCATAAAAAAATCATTTAGGTTTTCGATTTTCAGTCTGGTTAGTGGCTCGCTTAAGACTGAGTCATACTGGGATTTAAGTAACTCACTCATTTCCTTGCTGTCATCTGTGTAGGACCCATCCGGTTTAAGTAGGGGCTCAATACTGGTTGTTGTTCTCGACTTTGATTTTGCATAGGAAAAGAAATACTTAGGGTTTCTTTCAATTTCATTTATGGCTCTTAGTTCTTCCCGTGTCTCTTCATTCCTATAAGATTCCTTTAGTTTTAATTACCTGGAGTCTACCTGGAGAGAATTCCAGGGGTCAACGCCCCCGCGGCCCGGTCTGTGACCAGGCCTCCTGTTGGACCAGAGCCTGATCAACCAGGCTGTTACTGCTGGCCGCACGCAGTCCAACGTACGAACCACAGCCCGGCTGATCAGGTACCGACTTGAGGTGCCTGTCCAGTGCCTGCTTGAAGACAGCCAGGGGCTTGTTGGTAATCCCCCTGATGTACGCTGGGAGGCAGTTGAACAATTTTGGGCCACTCACACTTATTGTGTTGTCCCTCAACGTGCTAGTGGCACCCCTGCTCTTCATTGGGGGGATGTTACATCGCCTGCCGAGTCTTTTGCTTTCGTACGGAGTGATTTTTGTGTGCAAGTTTGGTACTAAGCCCTCGAGAATTTTCCATGTGTATATAATAATGTATCTCTCCCGCCTGCGTTCTAGAGAGTACAGGTTTAGGAACTTCAAGCGTTCCCAGTAGTTGAGGTGGTTTATCGCACTTATGCGTGCAGTGAAGGTTCTCTGCACATTTTCAAGGTCAGCAATTTCACCCGCCTTGAAAGATGCAGTTAGTGTGCAGCAATATTCCAGCCTAGATAGAACAAGCGATCTGTAAAGTGTCAACATGGGCTTGGCATCCCTGGTTTTGAAGGTTCTCATTATCCATCCTGTCATTTTTCGAGCAGATGCAATTGCTACATTGTTATGGTCCTTGAAGGTGAGATCCTCTGACATGATCACTCCCAGGTCTTTGACATTAGTTTTTCGCTCTATTGTGTGGTTGGAATTAGTTTTGTACTCCGATGAGATTTTAATTTCTTCACGTTTTCCGTATCTGAGTAATTGAAATTTATCATCATTGAACTTCATATTGTTTTCTGCAGCCCATTTAAAGATTTGGTTTATGTCTGCTTGGAGTCTTGCAGTGTCTTCAACGGTGGACACTGTCATACATATTCGGGTGTCATCTGCAAATGAAGACACAGCACTGTGGCTTATATCCCTGTCAATGTCTGATATGAGGATGAGGAATAGGATGGGAGCAAGTACTGTGCCTTGTGGAACAGAGCTTTTCACAGTAGCTGCCTCAGACTTTACTCTGTTGACTACTACTCTTTGTGTTCTACGTGTTAGGAAATTATAGATCCATCTACCAACTTTTCCTGTTATGCCTTTATCACGCATTTTGTGTGCTATTACACCATGGTCACACTTGTCAAAGGCTTTTGCAAAATCTGTGTATATAACATCTGCATTCTGTTTATCTTCTAGAGCATCCAGGACCTTGTCGTAGTGGTCCAGTAGTTGGGACAGACAGGAGCGGCCTGCTCTAAACCCATGCTGTCCTGGGTTGTGCAATTGATGGGTATCAAGATGGGTGGTGATCTTGCTTCTTAGAACCCTTTCAAAGATTTTTATGATATGGGACGTTAGCGCAATTGGTCTGTAGTTCTTTGCTATTGCTTTACTGCCCCCTTTGTAGAGCGGGGCTATGTCTGTTGTTTTTAGTAGCTGCGGGACGATCCCAGTGTCCATGCTCCCTCTCCATAGGATGTTAAAAGCATGTGATAGGGGCTTCTTGCAGTTCTTGATGAACATGGAGTTCCATGAGTCTGGGCCTGGAGCGGAGTGCATGGGCATGTCATTTATTGCCTTTTCGAAGTCGTTTGGCGTCGTGAGGATGTCAGAAAGGCATGCGTCTGTCAAGTTCTGTGGCACTCTCATAAAAAAATCATTTAGGTTTTCGATTTTCAGTCTGGTTAGTGGCTCGCTAAAGACTGAGTCATACTGGGATTTAAGTAACTCACTCATTTCATTGCTGTCATCTGTGTAGGACCCATCCGGTTTAAGTAGGGGCCCAATACTGGTTGTTGTTCTCGACTTTGATTTTGCATAGGAAAATAAATACTTAGGGTTTCTTTCAATATCATTTATGGCTCTTAGTTCTTCCCGTGTCTGTTGATTCCTATAAGATTCCTTTAGTTTTAATTCGATGTTTGCTATTTCTCTGACTAGTGTTTCCCTACGTATTTCAGAGATATTGGCCTCCTGTAGCCGCTCCGTTATTCTGTGCCTTCGCCTGTATAGGGAGCGCCTCTCTCTTTCCAGTTTGCATCTTCTCCTCCTTTTCCTTAAGGGAATTTGCCTTGAGCAAACCTCAAGTACCACAGAGTTAATTTGTTCTAGACATAGGTTGGGATCCGTGATGCTTAGGCAATCTTCCCAGTTTATATCATGTAGAACTTGGTTTACTTGGTCCCACCTTATGTTTTTGTTATTGAAGTTGAATTTGGAGAAAGCTCCTCACGGCTGATCACATTTTGTTGATCTGCGGCTCCCCGCATGCATGTCTGGACCTCTATTATGTTGTGATCTGAGTATATTGTTTTTGATATGATGACATTTCGTATCAGATCATCATTGTTGGTGAAGATGAGGTCCAGCGTATTCTCTAATCTTGTGGGCTCTACTATTTGCTGGTTTAAGGTGAACTTGGTGCAGAGATTTAAAAGTTCATGCATGTGTGAATTTTCATCTGAGCTGCCTCCTGGTGTTATCTCTGCTACCACATTGTTTGCAATGTTCCTCCATTTTAGGTGCCTGAGGTTGAAATCCCCAGTAGCAAGATGTTGGGGGCAGGAGCTGGAAGATTTTCCAGACAGTGGTCAATTTTCAGAAGCTGCTCCTGGAATTGTTGGGACGTTGCATCCGGGGGCTTGTAGACAACCACGATGACCAGGTTTTGATTCTCGACCTTTATTGCTAATACTTCAACTACATCATTTGAGGCATTTAGTAGTTCTGAACATATAAGTGACTCTGTGATATACAGGCCAACCCCTCCTTTTTGCCTGTTCACTCTGTCACACCTGTATAGGTTGTAGCCCGGGATCCATATTTCATTGTCCAAGTGATCTCTTATGTGGGTCTCTGTGAAAGCCGCAAACATAGCATTTGACTCTGTAAGCAGTCCACGAATGTAAGGTACCTTGTTGTTTGTTGCTGGCTTTAGACCCTGTATATTAGCAAAGATGAATGTAGTTGGATTGGTGGTATGGGGGTCTTTTTTCCTGGCTCTAATATCTGTTGTAATGGAGTGGAGGCCACTGACTGTGATTCCACTCCAGAAATGATTGCAGTTGGTGTACAATTTCTGTCATTTCCTGCCAGCTTTTTTTCCTTCCTGGCACTAAAAAACCTCTCTCTCCGGAGTGGCTGTGGCTACCCTAATTATGCCATGGTCTGGATGTTCTGTGTCGCCTCGTACCCTTTAGGTGGTATGCCTGGCAATATAAGTTATAGCACTGTCTTTCCTGAATTGATGTGTGGCACATTTCAGGGTGGAAAACTTACAGGACGGGAGGTTGCATTTGCCTGTTTTCATATGGGAACGGCATTTTCTGGGGTGATCATAATTGCATGTCCCATCTGATTTCCCAGATTTTCCATGCCTGCAGATACCAAGTGCATAATATTCACATAGGCCTGGTTTCCGTTTGCCCTGTTTTTTTGTGACTGTGTTCCCCATTGGTGGGTGTGTTCCTGTCTCATGTCTGTCTTCGTTACTATTGCTAACAATGGAGCCTTCAGCTGTTTCCGGTAATTTATCTTCAGTATTTCCCTGGGCATCCCCTTGTTTACTATCTACCGTGGTATTGCTAGTTTGTACCACTGTTTTGTGTGTGTCCTTGTCTACACCTGTTTCCCCGTCATTTATTTCACTAGAGCTACTGTCCCTCTTCAGGTCACCATCATTTATTTCTCCATTCTTAGATATATTGGGTATCATTTCAACATCTGTACCAGGGGCGTATGCATCATCTGGCCCTGATTTTTTACTGTCCCAACTGTTATAGAAAGCTGTCATGTTTTTTATGAAGTCCGATTTGGTGTTGTCATCTTTTAATATCGATGTGGTTTTATTCCACAGTTCGGTCTCATTTGGACATACCCAAAAACACTTCCCTTGTTTAATATCTCGGGTGGTAGAGTATTGAATGCCTACACAAGGGGCGTGGCAGCATTTACCACAAAAGATGCATGTAATCCATGCAGAGGAACGTTTGCTTGTTTGGTTGCATATTACACAGGGTTTCATGATTGATTTTTGTTGGTTGCTTTACTGTATATTCTACTAATAGGTTCCCTGAAGTGGTGATCCGTCTATTTGTATCGTATCTATTTTATTTGCATGTGTAAGTGTTGGACAATCTTACCTCGTAAAAGGTATTCGTACTGTTATTGTTTGGGTGTTTGATAAGGTCCCCTAAAACTCCGTCCGCTTATTGAATTCGGACTCGGATACGATGTTTGCTATTTCTCTGATTAGTGTCTCCCTACGTATTTCAGAGATATTGGCCTCCTGTAGCCGCTCCGTTATTCTGTGCCTTCGCCTGTATAGGGAGCGCCTCTCTCTTTCTAGTTTGCATCTTCTCCTCCTTTTCCTTAAGGGAATTTGCCTTGAGCAAACCTCAAGCACCACAGAGTTAATTTGTTCTAGACATAGGTTGGGATCCGTGATGCTTAGGCAATCTTCCCAGTTTATATAATTTAGGACTTGGTTTACTTGGTCCCACCTTATGTTTTTGTTATTGAAGTTGAATTTGGAGAAAGCTCCCTCACGGCTGATCACATTTTGTTGATCTGGGGCTCCCCGCATGCATGTCTGGACCTCTATTATGTTGTGATCTGAGTATATTGTTTTTGATATGATGACGTTTCGTATCAGATCATCATTGTTGGTGAAGATGAGGTCCAGCGTATTCTCTAATCTTGTGGGCTCTACTATTTGCTGGTTTAAGGTGAACTTGGTGCAGAGATTTAAAAGTTCATGCATGTGTGAATTTTCATCTGAGCTGCCTCCTGGTGTTATCTCTGCCTGCTACCACATTGTTTGCAATGTTCCTCCATTTTAGGTGCCTGAGGTTGAAATCTCCCAGTAGCAAGATGTTGGGGGCAGGAGCTGGAAGATTTTCCAGACAGTGGTCAATTTTCAAAAGCTGTTCCTGGAATTGTTGGGACGTTGCATCCGGGGGCTTGTAGACAACCACGATGACCAGGTTTTGATTCTCGACCTTTATTGCTAATACTTCAACTACATCCAAATTATCGGAGCTCGAGACGCGCGTGACTTCACACCCTGTGTGTGTGTGTGTGTGTATGTATATGTGTGTATGTGTATGTGTGTATGTATATACATGTATGTGTGTGTATGTGTGTGTGTATATATGTATGTGTATATGTATATGTGTGTGTGTGTGACCCAACAATTAAAATTTCCACCAATAACTCATTACAGTTGTGGCTGGGTGTAGACTAATAGATTGTTCATTGCTTTATAATTTGTTCATGAGTGCAACCATGTACAGACGTAAGTAAATTTACTTACATGATTCATTACCTTGTAACTAGTGAATTAATTACCATTCTACCTTGTTCAGCTATCAAAACTTTGGGGCCCAGTCTCTGGACCCTATATATACCTCTGTAATCTGCAAATACCTTTGTAACTTGTCATGATTGTGACCATCTGAGTTCATTACCTTTGTAACTTGCTCAGCTATCAAACTTTGAGGTCCAATCCCTGGACCCATTATGTACCTCTGTAATCTTTTGACTACCGCCCACAGGATGGGTATGGGGTGCATAATAAAGATATCAAACTAAACTACAATAAAGAAGGTGTGTGGTGTGTAAGATGGGTGGATGGTATGAACGTAGAAGGGAAATATGGGCTTTCCTTTTTTTTAGGTACTGATGAGGTGGTATTGGGAATATGTGGGCCTATGTGCCATGGTGGCACTTCCATG
>WNWK01026844.1:0-26933 GCA_009830355.1 Cherax destructor | reverse complement strand
TTCTCAGTGAAAACCTTAGTTCTCTGTAGAAAACCCTATTTTTCCTGTAGAAAACCCTAGTTCTCTGTAGAAAACCCTAGTTCTCTGTAGAAAATCCTAGTTCTCTGTAAAAAATCCACTCATACTGAAGTTCAACCATGAGAGGGGAAACTCATTCATAAGTATGCACTGCCCTTTTAAACATTAGGCTTAAAGGAACCAGCATTACAACAGTAACAAAAAACACATATACAGTGGCCCTTGCCCGGGGGGCTCAAAAAAAAGATAAGGGAACACCAGATGAAACCCCTTAACCCCGTCATTTATTAAACACAAGTACGCCTTATCACAAAATATTCGCAGGTCTGAACATTTTTCCAAGTCTATAAAGGGAGAAATATACAGGTCTTTCCCAACAACGAAAAGGAGGAGGGGGGGGGTTGTTTCCCCGGGAACCCCCCCCGGGCCCCCGGTTTTTTACCAGATGGCGCCCGGCTCGGGCCCCCCTGGGGGGGGAGTGTCAGAACTTGTCTCCGATGGGGGGGGCCCCCCCATCAGGGGGGACCAACTGGCCCCAGGCCTAGCCACATTTCCCACCAGCACGAGGCATGGAGGTAGATAGATGCTAGACATCTCTGGTCTGCCACCTTCCCTAACAGGAAGGGGAGGCTTACGAGCTGCAGATGGTAGCAAGCTCCAGCCTTGGCACCTACCCTGCCCTAGAAGGGCTGGGCATGGTGATCGACGAACAACGCAAACTTGAAAATATAAGTACAGTTGACCCCCGGTTTTCGTAATGCTCCCAACTCGAACAATTATGTAAGTGTATTTTTGTAAGTGCTTTTATAAGTGTATTTTTGGGGGTCTAAAAGGACTAATCTAATTTACATTTGTCCTTATGGTAACAAATTCCTTCGGTAACGGCACTCAAACAGCCTTCTGGAACGAAGTATGGCCGAAAACCGGGTCCCACATATAATATACAATACAATATACTCATCAAACTCCTCACAAGTTAAACTATATCCATTTTCAAGTGACTGAACAAATATCAATGCCTCATTTAATTACACCTTAGATAAGGATGTATTATTAGTGAGTTTGTAAAGATATGTTACGACCAAAATAATTCGGAACTTGCGGTTAGTTAATCTTCATATACATATGACATTCATAGATCAATTCCAAAATACCGTGATCTGAAATATAATGGATATACAATACTATAAATCAAAATTACATTGATTGATGAAGATTGATTTATATGTCACGGTTCTCACACACGAAGACTGTGCAATGAAATCCAAAGATAATAAGCACAATCCCGACAATATTGCATTGTACCTTCCTTACACTGTCCAGTACCCACACACAACCATACATACTCTCACGCCAAGCTGCACACGCAAAACACATATGACAGACCAGTTCTTTTACGTCTTCACGTCGTACAAATGCCATAAATCCGCAACACGAAAACTACGGTACGTATAAGGGAAACTGTGCTCCCAAAGATTCCCAAACAACTGATTCCTACACCTCGTTCGATACATAACCGCTATAATATGGTGTACTCTCTCAATTGTCCCCGCTATCCGGAGTACCCATGATGTATGAATAAAATCTGACACTAATACCCCCAGTGTCCGTTCGATTTCATCCGGGACCCCCCCCCCCCCCACGTCGAAACTAAGGACACATAAGGGAGACAAACCCTTTACCTTTGTTGCTGTGTCTAGCACCGACTCTTACCTTTGTTGCTGTGTCTGGCACCGACTCTTACCTTTGTTGCTGTAACAAAAAAGGCACAATACCGTGACTGGAACAATACACACACAACCCGCACATATAAAAGAGAGGAGCTTACGACGACGTTTCGGCCCGACTTGGACCATTTACAAAGTCACACTAACACACAGAGACAGAGGAAGGGTATTTATAGGCAGGCAGACAGGGGAGGGTACAAGAGAGTGGGGAAATGTAGGAGTAGTGGTAGTAGTGGTAGTAGTAAAGGTAGTAGTAAAGGTAGTAGAGTAGACAGTCATATGGGAAGGAGCACTGCTATGAGGCTAGCGGCCGCAAGGGTACGAGAGGGAAGAAAAGCGAAAAATGAAGGAAAATACAAGGCAAAAGAAAGAACAGAAAGAAAGGAAAACCCAAGGAGAAAAAAGGAGAAGGGGAAGATAAGACAGGGAAGGAATCAGGTTAAGTCACGGGTGTTCTGAAGTTTAGAGCATTTAACAATGTAATGAGAGAGGAAAGCATCAACAGAGACAAAGCCAGGGCTAAGATTCATACAGGGAAAGTTGTGTATAAGGGAGGATTCAACCAGGCGGCGACTATGAAAGTTAGACGTAGGGTAGACAGTTTTAGCAGAAGACCAATCAATGGGATGACTGTGATCTCTGACATGACAGAAAAGAGCATTATTAGTGTCGGCAAGCCTAACACTATTTTTGTGCTCCCTGAGTCTGTCAGAAAGAGATCGGCCAGTTTCTCCGAAGTACTGAAGAGGACAGGAGGAGCAAGAAATAGAGTAGACACCAGGAGAATCTGTGGAGGTAGGGGAGGTATGAACTAGATTAGTGCGAAGAGTGTTAGTTTGGCGAAAGGTAAGTTTGATGTCTAAGGAACGGGAGAGTTGCTGAGATTAGAGAGACCAGAGATGTAGGGAAGGCAGAGGACTGGAGAGTTCTCAGGAGTAGAGGGTTTAGGAGAGAAGAAAGTCCGTTTAGCACGAGAGAAAGCAGAGTCTATGAAATGGGAAGGGTAGCCCAGGCGGGAAAAAGAATTATGAAGAGTGGAAATTTCTGCTTCAAGAAACTGAGGATCACAGATGCGGAGAGCACGGAGAAAGAGGGAGATAAGAACACTCTTCTTGACAGAGGAGGCATGATAAGAGAAGTAATGAATGTACATGCCACTGTGCATAGGCTTGCGGTACACGGAGAAGGCAAAACCTGTAACTGAACGGTGGACATGAACATCAAGGAAAGGAAGCAAAGAATTAGATTCCCAATCAGCTTTAAACTTAATGGAAGGGGCAAGATTATTAAGAGCATCAAGAAAAGGTTGGAAGAGACTTAAGTCATGAGGCCAAAGAGCAAAGATGTCATCTACATAGCGGAGCCAGAGTGAAGGACGTACATCAATAGTGGGAAGAAGAACAGTCTCGAAGTATTCCATATAAAGATTAGCAAGAACAGGAGATAGAGGAGAGCCCATAGCGACACCAAAGGTTTGAGAATAATATTTACCTTGAAAGGAAAAGGAGTTAGAGTCCACGCAAAGTCGGATAAGATCAAGAAAGACATCAGTAGGTATAGGGAGATGAAGTAACCCTTCATTGGCCTTCTCTCCGAGAAAATTAAGGACATCATCCAGAGGGACATTAGTGAAGAGGGACTCGACATCAAGACTAAGCATCTTACAGGTCGGGAGAGAGCGAACACGTTCGATGAAGTCTTGAGAGTGACGAAGGTGGGCAGGAGAAAAGTACCAAGAAAAGGAGTGAGGGTTTTGGCTAGCCAGGACGCAAGAGAATAAGAGACAGAACCTCTAGAAGATATGATGGGACGTAGAGGAATATCAGGTTTGTGAGTTTTGGGAAGGCCATAGAAATAGGGCAGAGAGGGACAGATGACACGAAAGCGATGAACAAGGTTAAAGTCAGAAGGGCAGAGGTCGGAGAGAGTCTTAAGTTTCTTGTTGAAAGTTCTCTTGATACGATCAAGAGGGTTGGAAACGAGAGGAGTGTAGGTACGTGAGTCAGAGAGCAAGACATCGGCTTTATGGAGGTAATCCTCATGATCAAGGATAACAACCGAATTACCTTTATCAGAAGAGAGTATGACAATGTTAGCGTTGGATTTAAGGGCAGAAAGGGCAAGTTGATAACGGCGAGGAAGGTGATGGTTTTAGAAAACAGGCTATCAAGAGCAGGAAGGAGAGCGCCACGAAAAGTGGATAAATCAGGAAGATTATTATTACGAGAGCGAGACTGACGAAAAGAGTCAAAAGAGCTAATCATATCAATACCAGCGCGAGGGGCAGGTGAAGTGGCAAAGGAAAGACCAAAACCAAGCAGTTCAAGCTCATGTTGGGAGAGTGTGACAGAAGACAGATTAGTAACACAGTCGGTAAGGGAGAATTTAGACCAAGGACTATCTGAGATGAGACGTTGAAGTTTGTTCTATAGTTTAGAGGAATGCATTTGTGAATTCAGGCGAGCAGTGTCAAAAGCGACGGTAGTGAGAAGGTTACAGAGATCTTGTGGAAGAGAAGCAAAGAGAGCATGTTGACGCTGACGGAGAGTAAAGAAGGCATCTTCAACCTGAGACTTAGTAGAAATAATGAGTTGTTGGAGTAGGAGACGGGCATGATCAGGAAAGGGAGTGCCCAGAGGGTTGGGTTTCAGGAAATGGGAAAAGGAAGGGGGCAGAACCTGCTCAGCAAGACAGTCACGTAGAAAGCGAAGCTGATTCTTACGACGCCTGGTGGCAATAAGAGCAGCCTCATAAGAACGAAAGACGGGTTTAAACGAAGGAAGAACATTAAAAAAGTTAGAAAGAATAAGACGCTTACCTGCGGGGTCCATAAATAACAAAAAGGCACAATACCGTGACTGGAACAATACACACACAACCCGCACATATAAAAGAGGAGCTTACGACGACGTTTCGGCCCGACTTGGACCATTTACAAAGTCACACTAACACACAGAGACAGAGGAAGGGTATTTATAGGCAGGCAGACAGGGAGGGTACAAGAGAGTGGGGAAATGTAGGAGTAGTGGTAGTAGTGGTAGTAGTAAAGGTAGTAGTAAAGGTAGTAGAGTAGACAGTCATATGGGAAGGAGCACTGCTATGAGGCTAGCGGCCCGCAAGGGGGGTACGAGAGGGAAGAAAAGCGAAAAAATGAAGGAAAATACAAGGCAAAAGAAAGAACAGAAAGAAAGGAAAACCCAAGGAGAAAAAAGGAGAAGGGGGAAGATAAGACAGGGAAGGAATCAGGTTAAGTCACGGGTGTTCTGAAGTTTAGAGCATTTAACAATGTAATGAGAGGGGAAAGCATCAACAGAGACAAAGCCAGGGCTAAGATTCATACAGGGAAAGTTGTGTATAAGGGAGGATTCAACCAGGCGGCGACTATGAAAGTTAGACGTAGGGTAGACAGTTTTAGCAGAAGACCAATCAATGGGATGACTGTGATCTCTGACATGACAGAACTTTCCCTGTATGAATCTTAGCCCTGGCTTTGTCTCTGTTGATGCTTCCTCTCATTACATTGTTAAATGCTCTAAACTTCAGCACCCGTGACTTAACCTGATTCCTTCCTGCATCTTCCCCTTCTCCTTTTCTCCTTGGGTTTTCCTTTCTTTCTGTTCTTTCTTTTGCCTTGTATTTTCCTTCATTTTTCGCTTTCTTCCTCTCACCCCTTGCGGCCGCTAGCCTCATAGCAGTGTCCTTCCCATATGACTGTCTACTCTACTACCACTACTACCTTTACCTACCACTACTACCACTACTCCTACATTTCCCACTCTCTGTACCCTGTCTGCCTGCCTATAAATACCCTTCCTCTGTCTCTGTGTGTTAGTGTGACTTTGTAAATGGTCCAAGTCGGGCCGAAACGTCGTCGTAAGCTCCTCTCTTTTATATGTGCGGGTTGTGTGTGTTTTGTTGCTGTGTCTAGCACCGACTCTTACCTTTGTTGCTGTGTCTGGCACCGACTCTTACCTTTGTTGCTGTGTCTAGCACCGACTCTTACCTTTGTTGCTGTGTCTAGCACCGACTCTTACCTTTGTTGCTGTGTCTAGCACCGACTCTTACCTTTGTTGCTGTGTCTGGCACCGACTCTTACCTTTGTTGCTGTGTCTAGCACCGACTCTTACCTTTGTTGCTGTGTCTAGCACCAACTCTTACCTTTGTTGCTGTGTCTAGCACCGACTCTTACCTTTGTTGCTGTGTCTAGCACCGACTCTTACCTTTGTTGCTGTGTCTAGCACCGACTCTTACCTTTGTTGCTGGGTCTAGCACCGACTCTTACCTTTGTTGCTGTGTCTAGCACCGACTCTTACCTTTGTTGCTGTGTCTAGCACCGACTCTTACCTTTGTTGCTGTGTCTAGCACCGACTCTTACCTTTGTTGCTGTGTCTAGCACCGACTCTTACCTTTGTTGCTGTGTCTGGCACCGACTCTTACCTTTGTTGCTGTGTCTAGCACCGACTCTTACCTTTGTTGCTGTGTCTAGCACCGACTCTTACCTTTGTTGCTGTGTCTAGCACCGACTCTTACCTTTGTTGCTGTGTCTAGCACCGACTCTTACCTTTGTTGCTGTGTCTAGCACCGACTCTTACCTTTGTTGCTGGGTCTAGCACCGACTCTTACCTTTGTTGCTGTGTCTAGCACCGACTCTTACCTTTGTTGCTGTGTCTAGCACCGACTCTTACCTTTGTTTCTGGGTCTAGCACCGACTCTTACCTTTGTTGCTGGGTCTAGCACCGACTCTTACCTTTGTTGCTGTATCTAGCACCAACTCTTACCTTTGTTGCTGTGTCTAGCACCGACTCTTACCTTTGTTGCTGGGTCTAGCACCGACTCTTACCTTTGTTGCTGGGTCTGGCACCGACTCTTACCTTTGTTGCTGTGTCTAGCACCGACTCTTACCTTTGTTGCTGTGTCTAGCACCGACTCTTACCTTTGTTGCTGTGTCTAGCACCGACTCTTACCTTTGTTGCTGTGTCTAGCACCGACTCTTACCTTTGTTGCTGTGTCTAGCACCGACTCTTACCTTTGTTGCTGTGTCTAGCACCGACTCCTACCTTTTTTGCTGTGTCTGGCACCGACTCTGTCTGTGACTCTGTCTGTGACTCTGTCTGTGACCAGGCCTCATGGTGGATCAGAGCCTGATCAACCAGGCTGTTACTGTTGGCTGCACGCAAACTGACGTACGAACCACAGCCCGGCTGGTCAGGTACTGACTTTAGGTGCCTGTCCAGTGCCTTCTTGAAGACAGCCAGGGGTCTATTGGTAATCTGCCTTATGTATGCTGAGAGTCAGTTGAACAGTCTTGGGCCCCTGACACTTATTGTGCTGTCTCTTATCGTGCTAGTGGCACCCCTGCTTTTCATTGGGGAAATGTTGCCTCGTCTGCCGAGTCTTTTGTTTTCATATGGAGTGATTTTCGTGTGTAAGTTTGGTACTAATCCCTCTAGGATTTTCCAAGTGTATATAATCATGTATCTCTCCCGCCTGCATTCTAGGGAGTACAGGTCTAGGAACTTCAAGCGTTCCCAGTAATTGAGGTGTTTACAATACCTTTAAGAAACCAGTTGTTCTGGTAACATTAATTTGTTGTGGACTGTATGTTTTTTACGACTGAAAAAAAAAACGTGGTGGGATCTACTGATATCAACATTCAATATAGTCATGGTGAATATATTAATTAACTGTTTAATATTAACACTTACCATTTTTTTTGGAAGCCACTTAATGCAGATGGAACACCCACAACACCTGCCTTACTAACTACAACCTACACTGGCCAGTTAGTAGTTGTGAGGTAAACACGCAATTTCTTGATGTCCTGCCAATTTCTTGTCCCCATTTCTTCAGCAGGAACATATCACTATATTCCAATTGTTATTTGAAGCCTGTGCCACATTAAGCCTCCGAAAACGACGAATTTCTGGTGCAAATTACAAAGTGTTTTCACTCATTGAATACAATATGGCGTCCTCTCTCTTCGCCCCGGCCGTCCCCGCAACACAAACTTCTTCAGACATAATTTCTTGAAGCCTCAAATAAGTATCATTTTAATACACAGTTATTATATACAAGTTAACACGTGCTGACTTCAGAAAAATTCAAAATTTTCCACAAGTGTCATGTGTTGTATGCAGATAACCGAAGCCCCTGAAATATAAGTAATGTATTATAAATAGAATTAAATTCCAGCAGCAAATGGTTAATAACAACAAACTATCGATATTATAGCGGAAAACAGAAACCATATACATTAGCACGATAATTTAGCTGAAAAGAGTAAATGATATTAATATTAAATAAAGAGCCGGGCCGGGATCCATACCGGCAAATTACTTAGAATAGAATAATATTCAATGTATCGGGGAACCCATCACTTCAGTGTATCGGGGAACCCATCACTTCAGTGTATCGGGGAACCCGTCACTTCAGTGTATCGGGGAACCCGTCACTTCAGTGTATCGGGGAACCCGTCACTTCAGTGTATCGGGGAACCCGTCACTTCAGTGTATCGGGGAACCCGTCACTTCAGTGTATCGGGGAACCCATCACTTCAGTGTATCGGGGAACCCATCACTTCAGTGTATCGGGGAACCCATCACTTCAGTGTATCGGGGAACCCATCACTTCAGTGTATCGGGGAACCCATCACTTCAGTGTATCGGGGAACCCGTCACTTCAGTGTATCGGGGAACCCATCACTTCAATGTATCGGGGAACCCATCACTTCAGTGTATCGGGGAACCCATCACTTCAGTGTATCGGGGAACCCATCACTTCAGTGTATCGGGGAACCCGTCACTTCAGTGAATCGGGGAACCCATCACTTCAGTGTATCGGGGAAACCGTCACTTCAGTGTATCGGGGAACCCATCACTTCAGTGTATCGGGGAACCCGTCACTTCAGTGTATCGGGAAACCCATCACTTCAGTGTATCGTGGAACCCGTCACTTCAGTGTATTGGGGAACCCATCACTTCAGTGTATCGGGGAACCCATCACTTCAGTGTATCGGGGAACCCATCACTTCAGTGTATCGGGGAACCCATCACTTCAGTGTATCTGGGAACCCATCACTTCAGTGTATCGGGGAACCCATCACTTCAGTGTATCGGGGAACCCATCACTTCAGTGTATCGGGGAACCCATCACTTCAGTGTATCGGGGAACCCATCACTTCAGTGTATCGGGGAACCCGTCACTTCAGTGTATCAGGGAACCCATCACTTCAATGTATCGGGGAACCCATCACTTCAGTGTATCGGGGAACCCATCACTTCAATGTATCGGGGAACCCATCACTTCAATGTATCGGGGAACCCATCACTTCAGTGTATCGGGGAACCCATCACTTCAATGTATCGGGGAACCCATCACTTCAGTGAAACATCTTTGAAATTCCTTTGACCCAAACATGTCAGGAGAATTAATAGTAAGTTAGTTTAGTATCTTGATTATGCACCCCATACCCATGGTGGGAATGGTACTCAAAACATTAATGGTACATAATGGGTCCAAGTGCTCCGCCGTGCTCCGTCGTGCTCCGCCGTGCTCCGTCGTGCTCCGCCGTGCTCCGTCGTGCTCCGTCGTGCTCCGCCGTGCTCCGTCGTGCTCCGCCGTGCTCCGTCGTGCTCCGCCGTGCTCCGTCGTGCTCAGTCGTTTACGTGGATCAACACAATTTTTTTTACGTGTTGGAACTAATCTAGCAAATAATAGGACACACTGAGCCAAAAAAGAATAAAAAGTGTGCAATAAAAGAGAATAACCCCAGATGGGAACCATAGGCCTAGGGTGCCATTGCAAAAAAAAAAAAAAAATAACTTAGAAGAAATTTGTGAGAGGTAAGAAAGTCTCCTTGATATTAGAGTGTCATACATAGTGGAATAGTGTATATCACAGTGGTACTGTAGTATATAGATAAGATAAAATAATAATTGCTATCAATCGCATCTGCTAGAAAAATGACAGGATGGATAATGAGAACCTTCAAAATTAGGAATGCCCAGAACATGATGACACTCTTCAGGTCGCTTGTTCTATCTAGGCTGGAATATTGCTGCACACTAACTGCACATTTCAAGGCAGGTGAAATTGCTAACCTATAAAATGTACAGAGAACCTTCACGGCACGCATAACTGCAATAAAACACCTCAATTTCTGGGAACGTTTGAAGTTCCTAAACCTGTACTCCCTAGAATGCAGGCGAGAGAGATACATGATCATATACACTTTGAAAATCCTAAAGGGATTAGTACCAAACTTGCACACGAGAATTACTCCCTATGAAAGCAAAAGACTCGGCAGACGATGCAACATTCCCCCAATGAAAAGCAGGGGTGCCACTAGCACGATAAGAGACAACACAATAAGTGTCAGGGGCCCAAGACTATTCAACTGCCTCCCAGCATACAATAGACACTGGACAGGCACCTAAAGTCAGTACCTGACCAGCCCGAGCTGTGGTTCATACGTCAGGTTTATGTGCGGCCAATAGTAACAGCCTGATTCACCATGAGGCCTTGTCACAGACTGGGCTGCGGCGGCGTTGACCCCCGGAGCCCTCTTCAGGTGAAAATTAAGACTGAAGTGATAGTGGCCTATTAGATAGATAACTCGTGTCGTAACAGTTGTCAGCAGTCGCCAGGATCCTACCACGCAGGTCAGCTCCTATTAATAATCTAGTGACAGTGGTGTGTAGAGGGGGGGGACTGAAGGGGCGGTGGCCCCGGGCATCCAAATGGGGGGCATCCAGTTAGAGGGAAATAAGATAGTGATTTGAGGCATACAATCAAGGAGTCTTTGGGGCATACAATTAAGGAGTTGGCCCCGGGCATCACCAGACCTCTGCACGCCACTGTCTGGTGATACCATTGAAAAAAAAAATCTATTGAAATACGAAAAGGTGCACAATCTTGAGGAAATACGAAAAGTGTACAGTTCTGTAGAAATAAGATAAACAGTGTAGAGTTGTAGTGAACACATCATACACGACAACACAGGACCATTTACATTTCACAAACCATTTCACCAGTGATGCATAGCTAATTACAGTAACAAAATGGTACTTAGTGTGGTGGAGTGACGAAAATTAGAAAATTCTTCTTTTATTATACGAGAAGTGTACAGTTACTTGCAGTGGTCGCAATATACACAACGAAAAGCAAATATTCTTCAGTAATCTTCACCAGTTGCCCTACCATAGCCAACAATAGTAATAAAATAGCATTTGATGTGCTGGAGGTGGAAATCTAGATAGTTACATACAGTGATCTATAAATGTCCAAAACGTCAGGCTGTGAAAAAGGTTGCCAGAGGTCACAAGCCGCTCGTCATAGTAGGAGCTGCCAGAAGTCACCGGTTTCTCCAACATGCAAGTTATACTTTTTGTATCAAACTGAACATATATTACTCTGTTAAATAATATTCCAGTAGTCCTTTACTAGCTAGTCCAAAATCACCGACCGGATTGGTTCAAAAATAAGTGATCCAATGACTGGATTCCTCCAAAAATAAATGAACCAATGACCGGATTCAAACGCTGACACAGTTTCTAGGTGCCCTTAACACCCAACCTGATTCGTTGAAAAATAAGTTATCCTCTGGCCGGATTCATAAGCTGATGGGGTTTAGTTATATATATATATATATATATATATATATATATATATATATATATATATATATATATATATATATATATATATATATATATATATATATATATATATATATATATATATATATATATATATATATATAATATATATATATATATATATATATATATATATATATATATATATATATATATATATATATATATATATATATATATATATATATATATATATATATATATATATATATATATATATATATATATATATATATATATATATATATATATATATATATATATATATATATATATATATATATATATATATATATATATATATATATATATATATATATATATATATATATATATATATATATATATATATATATATATATATATGTATTTTAGTCGTGCCGATTAGGTAAAACTGGTCAATTAGCAAGAACTCATTTAAATTTAAGTCCTTTCTAAAAATTTGTCTTATATGTTTAAAGATATATTTTTTTCAATTATGTTAATGTAAAAATTTATAATTTTGAACCAAGAGAAACTTTGAAAACCTACCTAACCTTATTACAACAAGCGCAATTTAATTTAGCCTAACCCAACTACATATATTTTAGATACGTTAACATTAATTTAATAATAAACAAACACAATGAAATATATTTTTTTCGTTATGTTCAGAATGATTTTGGCGAAATTATTGCATACACAAATTTTCACTTGTCTTATATGGCAAGGTGAGCGTTGCTATTTAAGCCAAAATCGCAAGTTTTACCTAATCGGCACGACATATATATATATATATATATATATATATATATATATATATATATATATATATATATATATATATTATTTTATATTTTTTTTTTTTTTATTAACACATCGGCCGATTCCCACCAAGGCAGGGTGGCCCGAAAAAGAAAAACTTTCATCATCATTCACTCCATCACTGTCTTGCCAGAAGGGTGCTTTACACTACAGTTATAAAACTGCAACATTAACACCCCTCCTTCAGAGTGCCGGCACTGTACTTCCCATCTCCAGAACTCAAGTCCGGCCTGCCGGTTTCCTGAATCCCTTCATAAATGTTACTTTGCTCACACTCCAACAGCACGTCAAGTATTAAAACCATATGCCTCCATTCACTCCTATCAAATACGCTCACACATGCTTGCTGGAAGTCCAAGCCCTCGCACACAAAACTTCCTTTACCCCCTCCCTCCAACCTTTCCTAGGCCGACCCCTACCCCGCCTTCCTTCCACTACAGATTTATACACTCTCGAAGTCACTCTGTCTCGTTCCATTCTCTCTACATGTCCAAACCACCTCAACAACCCCTCCTCAGCTCTCTGGACAATCGTTTTGGTAATCCCGCACCTCCTCCTAATTTCCAAACTCCGAATTCTCTGCATTATATTCACACCACACATTGACCTCAGACATGACATTTCCACTGCCTCCAGCCTTCTCCTCGTTGCAACATTCATCACCCATGCTTCACACCCATATAAGAGCGTTGGTATAACTATACTCTCATACATTACCCTCTTTACTTCTGGCGCTTATATAACCTTCACGGCAACGACAACTACTACTACAACTAACTCATCTCTTTGGGTATGACCTATTTCCACTGGGGAATCCCGCCTACCAGTGACTATGCCCTCGTCTGTTACCCGTCCCTTTCCACCTGACGTTAGTATATAAGCGCCAGCCTCCACAAACTCCACGACTTCGGTGATGTTCACACAACTCCAAGGCCGAGGGACTGATAACCTCATCTTTTGTATATAGTTCTACTGTCTTCAAACAATGTCCTAGAATTTGTATTGATAAAGCCACTGGAGGCGAAACGTCTACAATAAAGACATCCAGATGTTGCACATGTGTCTTTATTTTATCTTGTCGGTATTGTATACCATTCTTGTACAACTTATCTAATTTGAATCCATTATTGCGGGTTCTCTCTTGGAGAGATATCCTCAAGACCTTATTTATATCCCCTTTGTTAATACCCATTTTCCACTTGTATACCTCGATCATGTCTCCCCTCATTCTACGTCTTACAAGTGAATGTAATTTTAGGGTCTTCAATCTTTCTTCATACGGAAGATTTCTAATGCTATGTATTAATTTAGTCATTCTACGCTGAATGTTTTCTAATGAATTAATATCTATTCTGTAATAAGGGGACCAGAACTGAGCTGCGTAATCTAGGTGAGGCCTTACTAACAATGTATAAAGCTGTAATATAACCTCTGTAATATAACCTTATTGGACACAGAATGGCTCTGGTGGTATCCATTCTTCTATATATTCTGGGAGATCACTCAGGACCTTTGGTCTCTTTGTGAATGAAACGTAAAATTCTTTGTTGAAGGGACATCCTGTGGAGAGGTGTGTTGATGATGTAGTCTGAGGTGTTCGTTGGAGGGACATCCTGTGGAGAGGTGTGTTGATGTAGTCTGGGTGTTCGCTGGTGGAACATCCCGTGGAGAGATGTGTTGATGATGTAGTCTGTGGTGTTCGTTGGAGGGACATCCCGTGGAGATGTGTGTTTATGCCCGCAATGCACAGCATATTAGGGGCTTTTGGCATGTACACCTCAATTATACCTAACTATGTATCATTGTATCATGTCTACCTAACTATGTATCATTGTACCATGTCTAAATAAACTATTATTATTATTATTATTATGTAGTGTGCGGTATTTGCTGGTTGGGGAGGGTTTTTTTGTCTCTGGTATATAGAGTTCTTGCATGTTGTATAGTTGTCTCTTCTTTAGACTATATAGCCTGACATTTATTGCATCGATCTCCTGTTGGATGTGTAGATCTTCCATCCTGATTCGGTGTCTACGCCTGGTGTCTGTGATAAAGCAGTGTGCTCGATTTCGTTGTTAGTGACATGGGCATACAAGGATATTCAAGCATAGGTCTTGTACAGGTGCTTCTTGATGTGGGAAGGGGCTTGATTAAACCTGCATAGTTGGCCGAGGCGGACTTTGGCTAAGATCACTTATTTGGAGATGTGAAATGTGGAGCGGAGTATTCTGTCGATCTCGTATCACATCATCTTGTTCTGGTTTCTGATGGTGATAGGTGCACCTCTGATGGAGATACCGCCCTTGTTGTTAATAGTTGTAATAATAATAATATAATAATATTTATATTTCGATGCAAGTTACAAGTATACATAGTTATTGGTAGTTACAATTATAAAACTGTAATGCAAGGAGAGCCACTGGCATGCCATGGCATTAGGGGCAGCTTATTCTAAAGACTTATTCACTAAGTACTTAATACTAGAGAAATTGATTGAGTTTATTCTAGTTATATATTATTTCAAATTACAATATGATTATACATACTATTAAAAGACAATACTAGAGAGGGGGAGGTGTTGATTCACCGGGAATTCTCCCGGCCCGGGTCTTTACCAGATGGCGAGAAGGCTCCGGCTCCCTGGCGTGGGAGTGTCAGAGACCTAAGTCTCCCATGGGAGGGGATACCCCTCATCGGAGGGACCAACTGATCCCAGGCCTAGCCACATTCCCCACCAGCACGAGGCATGGAGGTAGATAGATGCTAGGCATCTCTGGTCTGCCACCTTCCCTAACAGGAAGGGGAGGCTTACGAGCTGCAGATGGTAGCAAGCTCCAGCCTTGGCACCTACCCTGCCCTAGAAGGGCTGGGCATGGTGATCGACTATTATACTAGAGAAATTGGTTGAGTTTATTCTAGTTGTATATTTTATTTCAAGTTACATTATGTTGATGCTATACTAGTAAAATAATACTAGAGAAATTTATTGAGTTTCTTCTAGTTATATATTTTATTTCAAATTATGATTTAATTCAGTTTACAGAGTCTATGTCCATCCCTGTAGTTTCTTGCAAAATATGTATATTTTAACTGTATTATAGATCAAGGTTAAGGAATAAAACACCTTAGATACGATAAACGATAAAACAAAATACGTCCAATGAAAGAAGTTAGTTAGTTTAATATCTTAATTATTCACCTCATACCCATCCTGTGGACGGTAGTCAAAAGATTAGAGTTACATAATGGGTCCAGGGACTGTACCTCAACATTACAGAGGAACATAATGGGTCCACGGACTGTACCTCAACATTACAGACGTGCATAAGGAGTCCAGGGACTGTTCCTCAACATTACAGACGTGCATAATGGGTCCAGGGACTGTACCTCAACATTACAGAGGAACATAATGGGTCCAGGGACTGTACCTCAACATTACAGAGGAGCGTAATGGGTCCAGGGACTGTACCTCAACATTACAGTGGAACATAATGGATCCAGGGACTGTACTTCAACATTACAGACGTACATAATGGGTCCAGGACTGTACCTCAACATTACAGACGTGCATAAGGGGTCCAGGGACTGTACGTCAACATTACAGACGTACATAATGGGTCCAGGGACTGTACCTCAACATTACAGACGTACATAAGGGGTCCAGGGACTGGGCCCAAAAGTTTTAATAGCTGAACAAGTTAAAAAGGTAGTGAACTCCAGGTAGATCTGGTCACAATCATGACTAAGTTTAATTTAGCAGACGTCCAGCAGTGGACAAGCACCGGGACGGTGATGGTGTTTTGATAAACTGCACGTAACCTTGCGTCTTACGAGACAATAACCCAAATTAAACAATAAATGTATATCTTACAACCCTTGCGGGTTTTAAAAAATATGAGTGTAAAACGAAAACCGAAAATTATTCAGAAATTCTTTTATATAAACAAGTTAAGTATAATTTTTTGACAAATTTAATAAATTTAATGTTACTTTAAAAGTAATTTAAAACAAAAATTGTTTTAATTAAAGACTTTTGATTATTATTTTTTTCTCTCAATTACTTTATAAAAAACATTAAATAATTTACAAATAATTTTAAAAATTAGAAGTACTATTTAAAGTAAATTAGTAAAAAATTTCTTGGGTAACTATAATAATAATAATATCTTTATTTCTTCAGGTGTACATACATGTAAAATGAAAATCAAAATGTTTATTTTCTTGTAAACCTTACAATGTGTGGGTTACATATTATAAAATATTAATTACAAAGAAGGCCACTAACATGTCTAGGCATTTCGGGCAGACTAACATTAATTCTTACTTCTCTACTTCTTAATTCGGCGGTACTCTCCCGGCCCGGGTCTTTTCCAGATGGTGAGCTCCACCCTTCTAGTGCAGGGTAAGTGCCAAAGCTAGAGTTTGCTACTATCTGCAGCTCTCAAGACTGCCCTTCCCGTCAGCCTCCCTGGGGCGGGGAAGATGGCAGAACAGAGAGGCCTAGCTTCTCCCTACGAGCCCCGTGAGGGCGGTGAACGTGGCTAGGCCTGGGTACAATTGGTCCCAGACGATGAGGGGGTACTTGTACCTCCTCCCATGGGAGACATAGGTGTCAGACACTCTCACGACAGGGAGCCAAGGCCGGGTCACCATCTGGAAAAGACCCGGGCCCGGGGTGTTCCGGCGGATGGATACAGGGTGCACAATAAACTAGCCACTTTGGTGGCAAAATCTAATCCGGCGAATCTTCACCCCCCTTCCCCCAGATGGTGACCCGGCCTTGGCTATATAAGTTAGGTAACTGAAGTGATTAATTAGGCTTGAGGACAGTTGGTCCCAGAAGATGATGGGGTACTTGTACCTCCTCCCATGGGAGACATAGGTTTTAGACACTCCCAAGACATGGGGCCAAGGTCGGGTCACTATCTGGAAAAGGCCAGGACCGGGAGAGTACCGGTGAATCAACAAGATGTGATTAATTGGATTTATAATAGTACACAACTGTCGCATCAACATTAGTAAGTAAGATACCAACTGCATCAAATACCTTTCACACAGACTCTGATAAGTTTAAAACATACTATATCAATAAAGGAGTAACTCCAAACACTTGTCAACTAATAAGTGTATCTCATGACTTCGTGCAAAAAGAACTAAGTAGGTTAAACCCAACTAAGAGCACCGGCCCAGATAACATCCCGTCTAAGTTCCTAAAAGATGGTGCCTCTGAACTGGAAATCCCCATTGCTCACATAATAAATTTGTCCATCACCACTAATACAGTGCCAGAGGGGTTCAAGGAAGCCAGAGTTACTCCTATCTTCAAGAAGAATAGTAGGTCTGATATCAGCAACTATAGGCCTATTAGTATACTCAGTGTAATATCCAAAATTCTAGAGAGGACGGTGTACTGTCAAGTAGTTAAGTATCTTAGTGACAACAATATTCTTCATAGTTACCAATCAGTAAAGTAAAGTAAATTTTATTTCTTTGCAATTATACATAGATATTGGTAGTTACATTCATAAAACTGAAATGCAAGGAGAGCCACTGGCATGCCATGGCATTAGGGGCAGCTTAATCTAACGACTTATAGAATATGTACATAATAGTAGAGAAATTGATCAGGCTTTAGAAGCTCTTACTCAACCAACACCTCCCTAATTAATCTAATGGATTACTTGAGAACTGAAATGTCTATAGGGAACCTCATAGGAATGGTAACTTTAGACTTGCAAAAGGCCTTCGATACTGTCAACCACAATGTATTATGCAAGAAATTTCAAGCTATCGGCATAGGTTCCACAGACTGGTTTAAGTCCTATCTTAGCAACAGGAAACAAATTGTCAAAATCAACAAAACAGAATCAGAATCACTGCCGATAGCATGTGGAGTTCCCCAAGGTAGTATTCTGGGTCCCTTATTATTCTTGTGTTATGTCAACGACATGCCCATCAGTGCCAAGTGCAAACTCCTACTGTATGTGGATGACAGTGATCTGTTAATGTCAGGTAAAGACCCACAAATTCAAATTCAAATTCAAATTCAAATTCTTTATTTCTGGTAATATACAAAGTGGGGTGTACTATAATTATACATTTTATGAAGTGGATATTACAAGATGGCCAATAATATGCCTATGTATGTCTAGGATTTTCAGGCTGTCTTATGATAGGTCTTACTCAATAGTGACACAATGATTATACTGATAGTAAGGTTAGGTAATTGTAGTGATTAACTAGGTTTACAAAATTGAGGTACTTAAATTTAAACATTTAAGAATTTAACAATTTAGTTTAAGAATTTAACAATTAGTTTAAGAATTTAACAATTAGTTTAAGAATTTAACAATTAGTTTATATATTAATGGTAAAGGTGATGTATTGGCATAATACCGTTTCTATATTGGAGTGTCTTAGGCAAACTTATGACTAGCTTAAGAATTTGAAGCAATAGTTGTATTAGAATTTAGGTTAGTCATGTACAAATTAAGGGTAATCACAGATATCAATAAGTGTACGTATTTTGTTGTGGATATGTGCAAGATAAAGTAGTTTTCATGTGGTTAGCTACCGGTTGGGTGCGTAAGTGAGATAAGATGTTTTTTAACGGTGCTTTTGAAAATGGAGGTTGTATTTGCAGTTCTAGAGTTTTCAGGCAGGGAGTTCCAGATTTTAGGCCCTTTTATGCGCATTGAATTTTTGTATAGATTTAGTCGGACACGGGGAATGTCAAAGAGATGTTTATGTCTGGTATTATGTCTATGGGTCCTGTCACAACTGTC
The DNA here is from genome assembly GCA_009830355.1 of Cherax destructor. Classification (NCBI taxonomy): domain Eukaryota; kingdom Metazoa; phylum Arthropoda; class Malacostraca; order Decapoda; family Parastacidae; genus Cherax; species Cherax destructor. The sequence continues at coordinate 7,943 of WNWK01026844.1, read as the reverse complement.
AAGAAAGTGTTTTAGCTCAGGGTTAAAGTTGGAATTAATGGTTCTATAAATGTAGATAGCAGAGTAGTATGTATGGATGTTCTGAACAGTGAGTAGGTTTAGGTCTTTGAAGAGTGGGGGGAGTGTGCTGCCTAGCGTTGGATTGCGTGATAATTCTTACTGCGGCTTTTTGTTGGGTTATTATTGGCTTTAGGTGGGTAATTGCTGTTGATCCCCATGCACAAATGGCATATGTGAGGTAGGGATAGATGAGTGAGTAGTATAGTGTGAGTAGGGCTGATTGTGGTACATAATACCGTATATTTGAGAGGATCCCCACAGTTTTGGACACTTTCTTTGTTATGTGTTGGATATGGGTGCTGAATTTCAGGCTGCTGTCAAGGTGAAGGCCCAGGAACTTGCCCTCATTATGTTTAGCAATAGGTGTAGTGTTGATCTTCATGTTTAATTGTGGATCACCTGCTCTGTTGCCAAACATAATATAGAAGGTCTTATCAGTGTTGAGTGTAAGTTTATTCGTTGTTAACAGTGGTATTAAGCGTGGCAAGATTTGTGTGGGAGATGACATAAGTTGTGTCGTCAGCAAAGAGTATTGGTTTCAGGTGTTGTGATACATTGGGAAGGTCATTGATGTATAAGAGGAAGAGCAGGGGACCAAGGACACTTCCCTGCGGTACTCCGGTGTCAATTGGTCGTGTCGTGGAGGATGTGTCTTTAATAGTGACATACTGATACCTATTAGTGAGGTAGGATTTGAAGTATGCTAGTGCATGACCTCTTATTCCATAGTGGTCAAGTTTGCAGAGTAGGATGCCGTGGTTTACTGTGTCGAAAGCTTTCCTTAGGTCAATAAAAAGTCCTAATTGATATTCCTTTTTTTCGAGTGCTGTGTAAAGCAAGTCTATCATTTTTACTATTGCATCGTTAGTGCTTTTATTTTTCCTGAAGCCAAATTGGCAGGGGTTGAGTATGCTTTGTGTCGTTATAAACGAGTATAATCTCTTGTGCACAAGTTTCTCGAAGATTTTGGATAGCAACGGTCGATTTGATATAGGCCTATAGTTGGTTGAGACAGATGCCCTGATTTATTTTTAAGTGACTTGATAATCATGGTGACTTCAGTGGGTTCAATAGTGGGTTCAGAGTGCTGTGTAAAGCAGGTTTATCATTTTTACTATTGAATCGTTAGTGCTTTTATTTTTCCTGAAGCCAAATTGGCAGGGGTTGAGTATGCTTTGTGTCGATATAAAAGAGTATAATCTCTTGTGCACAAGTTTCTCGAAGATTTTGGATAGCAACGGTAGATTTGATATAGGCCTATAGTTGTTTACGTCTGTGGGATCACCACCTTTGTGTATTGGTGTAACCCTTGCTGTTTTGAGTAGTGTTGGGAAAGTGCTAGTTTCTAATGATTTGTTAAAAAGTAATGAATTAGGATGTGAAAGGACATGAGCGGCTCGTTTGAATATTAAGGGTGGGACTTGAGGCAGATTCCCTGATTTATTTTTAAGTGACTTGATTATCATGGTGACTTCAGTGGGTTCAATAGTGGGTTTAGAGTGCATTTATTTTTCCTGAAGCCAAATTATCAGGGGTTGAGTATGCTTTGTGTCGTTATAAACGAGTATAATCTCTTGTACACAAGTTTGCCCTGATTTATTTTTAAGTGACTTGATTATCATGGTGACTTCAGTGGGTTCACTAGGTACAAGATATAGCTAATGTATTAACACTTGAACTGGAGTCCTGCAGCAAATGGTTAGTAGACAACAAACTATCGTTACACCTCAGGAAAACAGAAGCCATACTCTTTGGCACGAAATATAAACTGAGAAGAGTAATTAATTTTAATATCCGGTGTAATGGGGAATCCATCACCACAGTTTCCTCAGTAAAATATCTGGGAACCGCCTTTGACCCAGGTCGATCACCATGCCCAGCCCTTTTAGGGCAGGGTAGGTGCCAAGTCTGGAGCTTGCTACCATCTGCAGCTCGTAAGCCTGCCCTTCCCATTAGGGAAGGTAGCAGACCGGAGAGGCTTAGCATCTATCTACCTCCATGCCTCATGCTGGTGGGGAATGTGGCTAGGCCTGGGGCCAGTTGGTCCTGCCGATGAGGGGTATCCCCTCCCATGGGAGACATAGGTCTCTGACACTCCCACGCCAGGGAGCCGGAGCAGGGTTGCCATCTGGTAAAGACCCGGGCCGGGAGAATTCCCGGTGAATCAACACCTCCTCCTCCTCCTTTGACACATGCATGTCAGGAGAATTGATAGGTATTGCGACCCCAGAATGGGCCCCAATGTATATACCTGTTTATGATATATTTTATGTATATTTCCATTTTCTATAATTATATATTGCTGATATTCTCGATAATAGCTAAATCGTTAATATCGTGCTTTATATTATTATTGGACTTATATTTGACAATATTTGACTTACCTTTTGTAATAGGTAGGATGTAGCATTAAAAATTGTGCTCATGTTTGTAGTAGCTGCCTTGGAGTTGGCAAACTACCGATTATGACATTTCGCTTGTTATGCTACCGGCGTCTAGTTGCTGGGAGGAGTCACGTGATTCCACCTGAGGTGGGTGGCTGCTTCTCCTTGCTCCAGATCACTACACAGCTGGACATCATTGACTCAACACCTCTCTCCTGTCTCTGCTTGTTTTCTCGCCATTTAGACTCTGTTTGGGTAGAGTATGTATTCGGTGGTGAGACAAAACATACTTCTCAGGACTCTGTGTAACTCTGTTCACAGAGGATAGACTAGACAGTGATTTTCGACGTTTTTCTGGGTTGTGTGTCACATTGACACTCTGAGATAACTCAGGTCTCTAGCTACAGCTCCTGACCTAATTTGATAAGGCATCTGTGCACAGTCACAGTTTGGGATTGTTTATGCTGGACCTAGCTTCAGTAGAAAGGAGTTTTGTGACTGTTTTGGAGGATCTATTGATGGTCCCCAGTTAGGGTCAAATTTCTATCTCCTTGTTCCTGACGCTGTGTTGCTGCTGCTTGTTATATTGCTGTTCTGCGAATTGGTCATTTTACTGGTCAATCAAGCTGTTCTGATTGTCAGTTTGTTAGAGAAGCTATACACACACAACCCGCACATATAACAGAGAGGAGCTTACGACGACGTTTCGGCCCGACTTGGACCATTTACAAAGTCACACTAACACACAGAGACAGAGGAAGGGTATTTATAGGCAGGCAGACAGGGGAGGGTACAAGAGAGTGGGGTAATGATGGAGTAGTGGAAGTAGTAGTAGTAGTGATGGTAGTAGAGGAGACAGTCATATGGGAAGGAGCACTGCAATGAGGCTGCGGAAGTGACACAGGAGCTCCTGCCCTTGCCGCTCCTCAAGGACAAGGGATGCGACCGGCCAGTCGATGGGTACAACGTGCCACCGCCATGGGCACCAGAACCTGTCGTAATCCACCTTGCAAACCTGCCAGCCAGCAAGCGTCACTGTCCACAGCACGTGCTGCAGCGGTGGGCAGCTGCAAGCATTGCTGCAGCGGAGCATACCGGGTGTGCAGTGTACTACACTGATGGATCAAGAGACCCTGAGGCCGGCCGCACAGGTTCCGGGATATATCACTCCTCCCTAACGGCCGGCTGACGCCTCCCAGACCACTGCAGCATCCTTCAGGCAGAACTCCTCGCCATCCAGAGGGCCATCCAACATGCGCTCCTGGAACACCACCAACCTCCAGTCATCCACGCCGACTCCAGGGCGGCGATACAGGCCATCATGCATAGGGAGCCCAAGGATAACATCCGGCTCCTCACCGCCATCAGAAGAGGCCTACATTCACTTGACGAGCAGGGCCGGCAAGCAACAATCAATTGGATACCAAGCCACATCGACCTTGCTGGGAATGATGCAGCGGATGGGACGGCTAAGTCTGCCACACTTGCAGGCCCAACCTGCGACTACAATTGCCATTAGCCGCAGGCAGGTGCACCTGGGGGCAGCTTCGGCAGCCAGACGCCCACTACCAGCACCGGAGCATCTCGGAGCCGGCACTGGTATGACAGAGCGACAGTAGGGAGCCCCCACCAAACATGAGGAAACTGAACAGGAGCTGCAAGTCAGCGTTCACCGCCTGCGCCTCGGCTACCCTACTGCAAAGCACCTCATCGAACGCATGAGTGAGGAGCTTTGCCGCCACTGCGACCGGATGGTTCCAAAGCCTCTAGTTCACTATATGCTTGACTGTCCTGCGACGACGGCCATCCGCCGCAGGCACTTCCCGATGGTACCTGGGGATCTGACCCGTGAGGACAAAGCAGCCCGGCTGGTTTACCTGGCCACCCATGATTTGGAGACACTACTCCCAGTCCTAGCCACCCACCCGCCCCCTCGATGACGACGCCGGAGAACCCCGACGACGACCAAGACTACCCACTACAGCTATTCTTTCTCTCACTTCCTTCTTTCTTATCCCCCATCCTTCTTCTTCCTATGTAGGTAGAACCACAGCCTGAAGTACCAAGATCTGCGACGTCAGAAGACACTCCCCATCATGAGGAGCCACAGCAAGAAAGAAAGATGACACCCTCTACCCAGGGGGCCAATGCCGGGTCACCATTTGGAGAAGACCCGGGTCGGATGTACCGGCGAACATACAACAACAATCAGAATCTCCCAACTCTAGGGTATATCCTCTAAGCAATATCTAAGCAGTAAGGGACGCTAATAAGCGTCCAACTGCACGAGACCCACAACAAAACCCACCCACGTTTCCCCCAGAAAACTGGCCAGATACTGAGAGAAAGAAAGGTATGATCCTACTGTAGTGGGTCTGGATGGAGGAAGATATCCACAGTACTTCGAGATGTCTCCTCCGAGTCCCCAGGACAGATGTTGGAAGTCACGTGGGGAACGCTGCGCTGTTCACAGCACTTGTTCACTCCATGTCTGGTCTGAGAAGAACGCAGGTCATGCATTGTAAGTCCCACACTGCTTGACCTCAGCATGGGATTACCATTTCTCGTTGGCTTATATAACCTAATGTTCGTCTATTGAGGCCTAAATCTACCTATGTTAAGGTGCTAGAACCACATTATTAATATCTAAAGTTGCCTCAATAATCCTAATATCAGTCACTACCTGTACAAACCTACCAAGACCATGCTGCGCCACTACTTGCTCTTGTGTCTGACTGGAAGCTTGGAGGGCTGGAAAAACTGCAGAACGAAGCAATGAGGATCATTTTAGGATGCCCTCGTACTGCCAAAATTTAAAATATGCAGAAAGAACATGATATTCCAAGCATCAGAGATCGTGTTACTGAAAGAAATATCCTAATCTGTGGCAAGTAAGGCAACAGCGGCACTTCTCCGCTCCATGGAATATTACCCCATTCCAAACTACCATCCCTCCATTTCCCCCCAAACTACTTAAATCACAACCAAAGCTTCGCCTTGAAGCCAAACATGATGCCTTAAGCTGTATTGATAATTTAGCCAAACAGCTTACTCTCTCATAAATTATTTACGTTGATGGTTCTGTTCACCAATCCACTGGTGCAGCTGGTAGTGCTGCTGTTGTCATACAGAGTGATGGCTCTCTTAAAGAAATTGGAGCACGCATCAATAACTGGGCCTCTACATTTCAGACAGAACTGTTTGCCATACTCCTTGCACTCAAATGCGTCCATGTATCTAAGGTTGACTCTCTAATTGTAACTGATTCTCTGTCATCCATATATGCTCTCAACTCATCAAGTATAACTTGTAGCATGCTTGTGTCAGAAGCCAGACACAGGTATGGTAGGATTGTGGATAGCAGAGTCAGAGTGCACATGCTGTGGATTCCATCTCACATTGGTCTTCAGATGCATGATAGAACTGATAAATTGGCTAAGTTTTATGCTTTCAAAGAGGGGATAGATTACAATCTTGGCTTGTCAGTTAGCAGTTTGAGAACAATAATACGAAAAGAACTTCAACTGAATTTTATTGACTTAAGACTCAGGGAGATTGACACCAGTCAGTCCATCTATCATCATTCGATCATGCAAGAGGAGCCACATGTCTATGGTGCATCCAACAAAATAAGCAGACTCTTGGATGTCACCACCGCCCGCCTCCGGCTGGGTTACAAGTATCTTTGGTAGGTTAAATCACCACCACCAGATGTAGACCAAACAAAATGTAAACTTTGTCAGTTGGATTATTGTCACATCCTGCGTCATTATGTACTGGAGTGCGACAAAATTAATGAATTCAGAGACAACTCACTCAGAAATGTTCAAGATATGTCAAAGTATTTTATCCACAGTGGTATATTACAGACCATTCTGGAAAAATACCCTGACTTTGCTCCCTGTAAATAAAGCATTGCCACGTGTACTCACCTAGTTGTGGTTGCAGGGGTCGAGTCAAAGTGTGTGTGTGTGCGTGTTGATTGCCATTTTGTCCTATGCACATGTCGATTGAAGGCAGGGCCTGTTGTGTGTGCGTGTGTGTGTGTATGTATATATGTGTGTGTGTGTGTATGTGTGTGTGTGTATGTGTATATGTAAGTGTGTATGTATATGTGTGTGTCTGCGACCCAACAATAAAATTTGCACCAAGAACTCATTACAGTTGTGACCGGGTGTAGACTAGTGAATTGTTCATTGCTTTATAATTTGTTCATGATTGTAACCATGTATAAACATAAGTAAAAATTTACTTACATGTTTCATTACCTTTGTAACTTGTGAGTTCATTACCTTTGTAGCTTGTTAGTTCATTACCTTTGTAACTTGCTCAGCTATCAAAACTTTGGGGTCAGTTCCTGGACCCATTATGTACCACTGTAATCTTTTGACTACCGCCCAAGGATGGGTATGGGGTCATAATAAAGATATCAAACTAAACTAACGACCTCCCTAGGAGAGTAAATCTATCAATAAATATGTGCAATCTCCTTACCTTCGCCAACTAGAGTGTTTTTGTTTGGGAGGGTGTGTGGGTTCATAAACTCAGAGGACCTATCCGTGGTATGTTTAAGGCTTCATACGGCTTATTTACCCTGTGGAACTTGAGCGACTCAAAAAAGTTTCCACAACCTTTGTACCTTGTCCAGGTATCAAAACTTTGGGGCCCAGACCTTGGACACATTATGTACCTCTGTAATCTTTTGACAACCGCCCACAGGATGGGTATGGGATGCATAATAAACATATTAAACTAACTGATGATGGGGTGTGTTAGGGAGATAAGGTGTTTTTTAACGTTGGTGTTGTTGATTCACAGGTACTCACCTGGCCCGGGTCTTTTCCAGATGGTAACCCGACCTTGGCTCCCTGTCTTGGGAGTGTCTGAGACCTATGTCTCCCAAGAGAGGGGGTACAAGTACCCCTCATCTTCTGGGACCAACTGTCCCTAGGCTTAGCCACGTTCCCCGCCCTCACGTGGCTCGTAGGGAGAAGCTGGGCCACTTGTCTGCCAGTTTCCACGCCACAGGGGGACCGTGGGAATGGCAGTCTTGTGAGCTGCAGATGGTAGCATGCTCTGGCTCTGGCCAGATGAAGTAGTGTAACACTTTCATATGTAATTTTAAAGGAAACACCAAGAGATGGTGAACAATTCAGATGAGGGTCAATAAACACATCTACGTACACTTAAAGGCTGCACTTCCCTAAACATTGTGCTTCGTGTTTATTTTCCGATGTCTTTCATTTTGGTGTACTTTAGAAGCGTACATTCTCTGTACATTAACGAAATTTCAATAAAATAGCCAAAAAAAATGAAAAAAATTATTTACTAAAAATGACATTTGGTAGCAAAGTGCAACATTCTGTCACTGCGAAAAGGCGTTTGAGGACTTCCTACTGATAAAACAATGCTAATCCGATTTTCACATGATTATAAATACGTGTACTGTAAATATCTTATATTCATTTCCCAAAAAAAAAAAAAAAATGTAAGTTTTTT
>WNWK01026843.1:0-26934 GCA_009830355.1 Cherax destructor | reverse complement strand
TGGATGACAGTGTTGATGGCCTGGTGTGGATGACAGGTTTGATGGCCTGGTGTGGGTGACAGTGTTGATGGCCTGGTGTGGATGACAGTGTTGATGGCCTGGTGTGGGTGACAGTGTTGATGGCCTGGTGTGGGTGACAGTGTTGATGGCCTGGTGTGGATGACAGTGTTGATGGCCTGGTGTGGATGACAGTGTTGATGGCCTGGTGTGGATGACAGGTTTGATGGCCTGGTGTGGATGACAGTACTCACCTAATTGTACTCACTTAATTGTGGTTGCAGGGATCGAGACTCAGCTCCTGGCCCCGCCTCTGCACTGTCCGCTACTGGGTCTCTGCTCTCCCTGCTCCGTGAGCTTTATCATACCTTGTCTTAAAACTATGTATGGTTCCCGCCTCCACTATATCGTTCGCTAAACTATTCCACTTCCTAACTACTCTATGGCTGAAGAATTGCTTCCTAACATCCCTCTGACTCATCTGAGTCTTCAGCTTCCAGTTGTGTCCCCTTGTTTCTGTGTTTCCTCTCTGGAACATCCTGTCACTATCTACCTTGTCGATTCCCCGCAGTATTTTGTATGTCGTTATCATGTCTCCTCTAACCCTTCTGTCCTGCAGTGTTGTTAGTCCTATTTCCCTCAACCTTTCTTCATAAGGCAGTCCCCTGAGTTGTGGAACTAGCCTTGTCGCAAACCTTTGCACTTTCTCTAATTTCTTGACGTGCTTGACCAGGTGTGGGTTCCAGACTGGTGCTGCATACTCTAGTATGGGCCTGTTGATGACCTGGTGTGGATGACAGTGTCAGTGACCCAGAGTGAGTGGTGATTGGATTATAGGTGATGGTTTGGTGTGTGGTTGATAGTGTTGGCGGTAATGAGTGTGCTGGGTAACTAAGATGGTAGGTATATGAACGGAGTGTTAGGGTGAAAAGTCGGGTGAGATGTGGGCGTGAGGAATTATAGGGGTAGGTAGTATGGGTGGGGTTGTGGGCAGTATTGGTGAGGTTGCTGGGTGTGCAGTGAGGTCATGTTGCCACAGACAGAGAGAGAGGTTGAATGAGCAGGTAGTATGGGTGGAGGTGTATGGTTGAGGTATGGTACTGGAGATGTATGGATGAGGTATGGTACTGGAGATGTATGGTTGATATATAGTACTGGAGGTGTGTGGCTGAGGTATGGTACTGGAGATGTATGGATGAGGTATGGTACTGGAGATGTATGGTTGATATATAGTACTGGAGGTGTATGGTTGATACATAGTACTGGAAGTGTATGGCTTACGTATGGTACTGGAGGTGTATGGCTGAGGTATGGTACTAGTGGTGTATGGCTGAGATATGGTTCTGGAGGTGTATGGCTGAGGTATGGTACTGGAGGTGTATGGCTGAGGTATGGTACTGGAGGTGTATGGTTGAGGTATGGTACTGGAGGTGTATGGTTGATATATAGTACTGGAGGTGTATGGTTGATACATAGTACTGGAGGTGTATGGTACTGGAGGTGTATGGCTGAGGTATGGTACAAGTGGTGTATGGCTGAGGTATGGTACTGGAGGTGTATGGTTGAGGTATGGTACTGGAGGTGTATGGTTGAGGTATGGTACTGGAGGTGTATGGCTGATGTATGGTACTGGAGGTGTATGGCTGAGGCATGGTACTGGAGGTGCATGGCTGAGGTATGGTACTGGAGGTGTATGGCTGAGGCATGGTACTGGAGGTGTATGGTTGAGGTATGGTACTGGAGGTGCATGGCTGAGGTATGGTACTGGAGGTGTTTGGCTGAGGTATGGTACTGGAGGTGTATGGTTGAGGTATGGTACTGGAGGTGTTTGGCTGAGGTATGGTACTGGAGGTGTATGGCTGAGGTATGGTACTGTAGGTGTTTGGCTGAGGTTTGGTACTGGAGGTGTTTGGCTGAGGTATGGTACTGGAGGTGTTTGGCTGAGGTATAGTACTGGAGGTGTATGGCTGAGGTATGGTACTAGAGGTGTATGGTTGAGGTATGGTACTGGTGGTGTATGATATATAGTACTGGAGGTGTGTGGCTGAGGTATGGTACTGGAGGTGTATGGCTGAGGTATGGTACTGGTGGTGTATGATATATAGTACTGGAGGTGTGTGGCTGAGGTATGGTACTGGAGGTGTATGGCTGAGGTATGATACTGGAGATGTATGGTTGATATATAGTACTGGAGGTGTATGGTTGATACATAGTACTGGAGGTGTATGGCTGATATATGGTACTGGAGGTGTATGGTTGGTACATAGTACTGGAGGTGTATGGCTGATGTATGGTACTGAAGGTTTATGGCTGAGGTATGGTACTGTAGGTGTATGGTTGAGGTATGGTACTGGTGGTATATGTTTGATATATAGTACTGGAGGTGTGTGGCTGAGGTATGGTACTGGAGGTGTATGGCTGAGGTATGGTACTGGAGATGTATGGTTGATATATAGTACTGGAGGTGTATGGTTGATACATAGTACTGGAGGTGTATGGCTGATATATGGTACTGGAGGTGTATGGTTGGTACATAGTACTGGAGGTGTATGGCTGATGTATGGTACTGAAGGTTTATGGCTGAGGTATGGTACTGTAGGTGTATGGTTGAGGTATGGTACTGGTGGTATATGTTTGATATATAGTACTGGAGGTGTGTGGCTGAGGTATGGTACTGGAGGTGTATGGCTGAGGTATGGTACTGGAGATGTATGGTTGATATATAGTACTGGAGGTGTATGGTTGATACATAGTACTGGAAGTGTATGGCTTATGTATGGTACTGGAGGTGTATGGTTGAGGTATGGTACTAGTGGTGTATGGCTGAGATATGGTTCTGGAGGTGTATGGCTGAGGTATGGTACTGGAGGTGTATGGCTGAGGTATGGTACTGGAGGTGTATGGTTGATATATAGTACTGGAGGTGTATGGTTGATACATAGTACTGGAGGTGTATGGCTGATATATGGTACTGGAGGTGTATGGCTGAGGTATGGTACTAGTGGTGTATGGCTGAGATATGGTTCTGGAGGTGTATGGCTGAGGTATGGTACTGGAGGTGTATGGCTGAGGTATGGTACTGGAGGTGTATGGTTGAGGTATGGTACTGGAGGTGTATGGTTGATATATAGTACTGGAGGTGTATGGTTGATACATAGTACTGGAGGTGTATGGTACTGGAGGTGTATGGCTGAGGTATGGTACAAGTGGTGTATGGCTGAGGTATGGTACTGGAGGTGTATGGTTGAGGTATGGTACTGGAGGTGTATGGTTGAGGTATGGTACTGGAGGTGTATGGCTGATGTATGGTACTGGAGGTGTATGGCTGAGGCATGGTACTGGAGGTGCATGGCTGAGGTATGGTACTGGAGGTGTATGGCTGAGGCATGGTACTGGAGGTGTATGGTTGAGGTATGGTACTGGAGGTGCATGGCTGAGGTATGGTACTGGAGGTGTTTGGCTGAGGTATGGTACTGGAGGTGTATGGTTGAGGTATGGTACTGGAGGTGTTTGGCTGAGGTATGGTACTGGAGGTGTATGGCTGAGGTATGGTACTGTAGGTGTTTGGCTGAGGTTTGGTACTGGAGGTGTTTGGCTGAGGTATGGTACTGGAGGTGTTTGGCTGAGGTATAGTACTGGAGGTGTATGGCTGAGGTATGGTACTAGAGGTGTATGGTTGAGGTATGGTACTGGTGGTGTATGATATATAGTACTGGAGGTGTGTGGCTGAGGTATGATACTGGAGGTGTGTGGTTGAAGTATGGTACTGGAGGTGTGTGGCTGAGGTATGGTACTGGAGGTGTATGGTTGAAGTATGGTAGTGGAGGTGTATGCTTGAGGTATGGTACTGGAGGTGTATTGCTGAGATATGGTACTGGAGGTGTATGGTTGATACGTAGTACTGGAGGTGTATGGCTGATGTATGGTACTGGAGGTTTATGGCTGAGGTATGGTACTGGAGGTGTATGGCTGAGGTATGGTACTGGAGGTGTATTGCTGAGGTATTTTATTGGGGGTGCATGGCTGATATATAGTACTGGAGGTGTGTGGCTGAGATATGGTACTGGAGGTGTATGGCTGTGAGGGAAAAGTGGATTGTAAATGGAATTTAGGGGTGCTCAGACAGCCTGGTGATCATTAGCTAGTTTCAGCCTGTGCTTCTATCTAGCAGGCTGAGGCAAACCCCCAGTTCCGGGCTGTCTGATGTTTTTTAGTTGCTACTCCTGGTAGTAGTAACCTTACCTGGTGTGGAGTATAATTGGGAGAATCACTTCACCTACTCTCTTCTCCTGATCAGCTCTGCTACTGGCCTGGTCAGCCCTAACAGACGCTGAGATTTACAAGAGACTGAGTAAGTCAAATCTGACTTTGTGTACGTCATCAACTCTACCTCTACTATACGTATCTTCATACGTACTTCGACAGTGGCATAGGAGATTTCTTAACATCAGCCCATGGAGACCCATCACCATCTCAACAGCTTCTAAGACCTATCCTGGGCATTATATTCTCCAACCCTACATCGTGCCAGAACCACAATGACCTATTTTTTTATTATTTTAAGTAAAAATCAGAAAAATCCTTCTTTATTTTTTATTCCTAGGGACCATTATTTATTTATTCATTTTTCATTATTTTATTTGTTCAGGTGGAAGGCGTTCTCCTGACAATTGCGACCTTGCCAGGATACGGACTCTAGTGGCAACATCTTCCTGATGGTTCAACTGGTTTGTGAGTATAACATTTAAGATTGTAAAGGGTGAGTTGGTATCAGAAAGGTGTCAAGTCATTACTGGTAGTCTGGTTGACTTATCGTTGTTTGGTTCTTGGGTTGGGTTTAGAAGTTTGCTCATTTTTTGGACCTGGGGAACTTCCATAATAACCCCTCCTGGGTGAACCGTGTTAATTTATCTCAGTGAAGGCTATTGAGCCCACTAGAGTTTCTTCCAAATTGGAAATTTCATTTCATTTTCTTCTTTGGGAAGTGTAGAAAATTGTGCGGACGAGGTCCCTCTTTTGAAACAGTAGTTTCAGTTATTATTTGAGTTTGGTTTGTGAAACATTTTTTTTATGATGGATACTTTAGATTTCTGGTTGAGGGCTGGAAAAGAAAAGGGATTTACAGGTCAGAATCTTGATAGCTATATTACTGCTAAAATGGCTATAGAAGAGAAAAAGGAACAGGAAAGACTAGCTTTAGCAAAAAAAGAGGAACAGGAAAGACTCGCTCAAGAAGAGAAAAAGGAACAGGAAAGACTAGCTCGAGAAGAGAAAAAGGAACAGGAAAGAATAGCTCGAGAAAATGAAAGGATTGCTCGTGAGGACAAAAGAGAACAGGAAAGGATAGCTAGAGAAGACAGAATTCAGGCAAGGGAAGTGGCCATAAAGATGAAAGAGATTGAAGAACAAGCAAAGCAGAGGGAGTTAGAACAGTTAAGGTTGGAATTGGAAGCCAAGAAGGTAGAGCTATCTAAGCATAAAATAGATGAAGGGGTACTAGAATACCCTACCCACGAATCTAATATTAGGATGCCTCAAATACCACTTTTCACAGAGCAGGATGACATCGCGGCATATATTACCAGATTCGAGAACACTGCCACACTCTGTGAGTGGCCCTCAGATTCTTGGTCTACCAGGCTTGGATTACTTCTCTCGGGTACAGCTTTAAATGTATATTCCACCTTATCAGCTGAAATAATAACTGATTATCCTCTGCTAAAGAAAGCCATTCTTCAAGCTTTCAAAAAAAACACTCACCATTACAGGTCTGAGTTTCGACACACTAGAATATCCCCCAATCAGAATTACATGCAGTATCTGACAACACTTTTCAGATTGTTTGATTGTTGGATTGATAGTGCCGAAGTCGACGACGACTTTGAGCCATTACGAGACCTGATGGTAAGAGATCAATTCCTTTCTTCTGTTAACTCTGACTCACGTATCTTTATCAAAGAACGGAATATTCACTTGGCTGCAGAAATGGCCGAAGCCGCAGATATATATGCCAGCAGCGTAGTAAATATACATCTGTCAGGCCTAAACATTCTGAATTATCCAAACCTTTCACCTCTAAGAAGTTCCCGGTAAAATGTTACAACTGTAACGAATTGGGACATAGACGTCCAGACTCTCCCAAGAAAAAAGGTGAGAATATTGGAAAGTGTTTTGCCGAGGCTAATATTAACGCACCATTTAGCGAAGGTACTGTTAATGGTATGAATGTTTCCACTATTCTTAGAGATACTGGATGTTCTTGTATTGTTATTTCGAGTAAACTTTTTCCTAACTTAGATTCAGCTCAGTATAAAACCACTAAATTAACGGTCTATTTAGGAAGAAGTGATTCATTTCCTACTCTCAGATGTTTCATTAAGTGCAAATGGTTTACTGGTTGGGTGGAGGCAGTGGTTGCCCCAATAACTTCATCTTCCGTTTTGGTTGGGAACATAGAAGGGGCTACCTTCCCCTCTGAATTAGACTGTGTGGGATTTCCAAGAGATTCCAAGAAAGATATTGAACATAATACTTCTGTTTTTTCCCTAGAATCTCCAGAAGTGATTAATCAGGATAACTCAACTCGGAGTTCGGCTAATCGGGAAGCTCCTGGAAAAACCTTTGAGAAGCAGTCATCTAAACCAATCAGCACAGAAACAGAGGAAGTACCACCGGAGACTGAATCTTCTCCACTACGGGACACGGTAAGCATCCTTACCAGAGCTCAGTCTAAGGTAAAACCGATCCATCCTTTAGTTCTTTCCAAAGGAAAACCTATTGAGCTGTCATACCTAGATTTGGAAGGTCTCCAGAAGACTTGTCCTTCCTTAGAGGAAACCAGAAAACTAGCATTAAGTGGCAATGTAATTAAAAGAAAAAACCTTACGTATAAATTTGAGTTCAAGGGTAATCTTTTATACAAAACTATAATGTCCGCAGACAAACCCGTGGCATAGGAGATTTCTTAACATCAGCCCATGGAGACCCATCACCATCTCAACAGCTACTAAGACCTATCCTGGGCATTATATTCTCCAACCCTACATCGTGCCAGAACCACAACGGCCTATTTTTTTTATTATTTTAAGTAAAAATCAGAAAAATCCTTCTTTATTATTTATTCCTAGAGTCCATTATTTATTTATTCATTTTTCATTATTTTATTTGTTCAGGTGGAAGGCGTTTCCCTGACAATGGCTGAGGTATGGTACTGGAGGTGTATGGCTAAGGTATGGTACTGGTGGTGTATGGCTGAGGTATAGTACTGGAGGTGTATGGCTGAGGTATGGTACTGGAGGTGTATGGTTGAGATATGGTACTGGTGGTGTATGGCTGAGGTATGGTACTGGTGGTGTATGGTTGAGGTATGGTACTGTAGATGTATGGCTGAGGTATGATACTGGTGGTGTATGGTTGAGGTATGGTACTGGAGGTATGGCTGAGGTATGGTACTGGAGGTGTATGGTACTGGAGGTGTGTGGTTGAGGTATGGTACTGGAGGTGTATGGCTGAGGTATAGTACTGGAGGTGTATGGCTGAAGTAGGGTTGTGTATGGCTGAGGTATGGTACAGGTGTGGCTGAGGTATGGTACTGGAGGTGTATGGCTGAGGTATGGTACTGGAGGTGTATGGCTGAGGTATGGTACTGGAGGTGTATGGTTGTGGTATGGTACTGGTGGTGTATGGCTGAGGTATGGTACAGGTGTGGCTGAGGTATGGTACTGGAGGTGTATGGCTGAGGTATGGTACTGGAGGTGTATGGCTGAGGTATGGTACTGGAGGTGTATGGTTGTGGTATGGTACTGGTGGTGTATGGCTGAGGTATGGTACTGTAGGTGTATGACTGAGGTATGGTACTGGAGATGTATGGTTGAGGTATGGTACTGGTGGTGTATGGTTGTGGTATGGTACTGGAGGTGTGTGGCTGAGGTATGGTACTGGAGGTGTATGGCTGAGATATGGTACTGGAGGTGTATAGCTAGGTATGGTACTAGAGATGTGTGGCTGAGGTATGGTACTTTAGGTATATGGCTGAGGTATGGTACTGGAGGTGTATAGCTGAGGTATGGTACTGGAGGTGTGTGGCTGAGGTATGGTACTGGAGGTGTATAGCTGAGGTATGGTACAGGATGTGTTTGGCTGAGGTATGGTACTGGAGGTGTATGGCTGAGGTATGGTACTGGAGGTGTATAGCTGAGGTATGGTACTGGAGGTGTGTGGCTGAGGTATGGTACAGGATGTGTTTGGCTGAGGTATGGTACTGGAGGTGTATAGCTGAGGTATGGTACTGGAGGTGTGTGGCTGAGGTACTGGAGGTGTACGAACATAACACTGATGGAGGAGAGAGATCCAGGCGCCCGACACCTTCACCCATAATGCCCAACACTAACACCCATTTTCACATCCCTCTAACTATTTTTTAGACCCATCTACCCATGAGTTCTATCTCTTGTTCACCTTCACCCATCCCCTGATCAATCTTCACTCATCCCCTCATCCACCTTCACCCATCCCCTCATCCACCTTCACCCATCCCCTCATCCACCTTCACCCATCCCCTCATCCACCTTCACCCATCTCACCCACCTTCACCTGTCCCATATTTAACCTCATGCGCATATATCGGAGGGTGTAACAGCTTTGGACCAACACCTCCACGGAACATCATGACCCCACCTTTACCCATCTTTCACAGTTGCCCTTCACCCATACTTCCCCTCCACATTTCCCCAACCACACTTTCAGGGACCCTCCCCCCCATCCCATCTTTGCACACAACTCTTCCCCAAAACTCTCATCCTCATCTGCATATCCTCACCCACCTGCCTCTACCCATCTCCACACTAGTGTCCATCTGACCATTTGCTACAATGCCACATGGGATGTACAATGGGCAAAAGGAACATGGGATGGCAGTGACAACATGCATCCGTGGGCTACTCTCACCCTTCACCGAGTACGTTGTACTCGCCCACTAGCTTCTACCCTCCCACCCACTAGCCAAGTAAACTGATTAATATTGCGTGTTCACCAAAAATTTGCCGCATTCTACAGACGTGTTTGCACAAAAGCGTGTTAACAAATCAAGTGCTAACTAACAGTCTACTGTACATCGTATTCATAATTTTTATATTAACCCCATACCTGGGATGAAACCCTGCCTCAGCTCAGAGAGCTGAGGCAGGGTTTCAACATCTTTTTTTTTGTAATGTCTACTAAGTCTTGTTACAATTAGTCCTGTAGTAGGACTTCAAATTATAAAGTTAGCTGTATCTGCAGACTGTGCCTCTGTTCCTTTTGGTCTCCTTCCTAAGACCGAACCTAATTACCCCCCAATCTCCCCTTCCCTATCCCATCCTCCCCCATCCCCCCTTTCCATTTCCTCATCCCCTTACCATCCCTCCTCTATCCCCTTCCTGTTTTCAGCCTTTGGGAGTCTCCCCACAGGCATTCGGTTCCTAGGTAAAGGGAAGGGTACCGTGGTCCATCTCATTCCGTTGGGGTCCTTGGCAATGGTAACATGTCATAGCCAGCTGAACCTCCTTAAAACCCTCGTTCATCTTTCATAGGGGGCTGATCATAGAACTCTCATTCGACTACATTCAGCCTTAATTTTGTCGAAACTCGATTATGGCGACCAGATATATACAGCGGCCTCTCCTGCAACTCTATAGCCATGATCCCATCCATCACCAGGGATTACATTTATGCCTCGGTGCTTTTCACTCTTCACCGGTTGAGAGCCTCTATGCAGAGGCGAATATTCCATCCTTGACTGATCTCCGTGATGCTAATTGCCTTCGCTTTTATGTTCGCTCTCATGACCTCCATAATCCTTCCATATATAGAATAGTCATGGATGTTAGTAGACGTCCTTTATTTGTTCATCGCCCCTGTTTACTCCGTCCCTTTTCTCTTTGCCTACATTCGCTCTTGTCTTCTCTTCAGTTACTGCCAGTCACTTTTCCCTACCCCCTTGGGAAGTTCTGACGGTTCATTTCAGTTCTTTTCCACTGCCATGCGCGAAAGCCCAACTGCCTACGGTGGCTTCTCACTCTCTTTTTCTTAACCACTACCAATCTAATTCTCATGCCATTGCAGTGTACACTGATGGTTCCAAGTCTTCTGACGGCATCAGATTCGCAGCAGTTTCCGGACAGCGTTGTCCGAGGGCATTTATTTTCCTCACCTAGCATTTTTACGGCTGAATTGTATGCCATTCTCATGGCACTTATCCATATTGCATCTATGCCTATGTCACCATTTGTGGTAGTTTCAGACTACCACACTATCCTAGGCTATCCCACACTATCCTAGGCTATCCCCCACTATCCTAGGCCATCCCACACTATCCTAGGGTATCCTAACCAATCTCACACTATCCTAGGCTATCCCCACTATCCTAGCCTATCCCACATTATCCTAGGCCATGCCACACTATCCTAGGCCATACCACACTATCCTAGGCTATCCCACATTATCCTAAGCAATCTCACACTATCCTAAGCAATCTCACACTATCCTAACCTATCTTACACTATCCTTGGCTATCCCCCATTATCCTAGGTTATCCCACACTATCCTAGGCTGTCCCCACTATCGTAGGCTATCCCACACTATCCTAGGCTATCCCCACTATCCTAGGCTATCCCACACTATCCTAGGCTATCCCCCACTATCCTAGGCTATCCCACACTATCCTAGGCTATCCCACACTATCCTAGGCTATCCCACACTATCCTAGGCTATCCTAAGCAATCTAACACAAAACCTAGCCTATCTTACACGATCCTAGGCTATCCTCCACTATCCCAGGCTATCCCACACTATTCTAGGCTATCCCACACTATCCTAAGCAATCTCACACTATCCTAGCCTATCTTACACTATCCTAGGCTATCCTGCATTATCTTAGGTTATCCCACACTATCTTAAGCAATCTCGTACTATCCTAGCCTATCTTACACTATCCTAGGCTATCCTGCATTATCTTAGGTTATCCCACACTATCCTAGGCTATACCCTACTATCCTAGACTATCCCACACTATCCTAAGCAATCTCACACTATCCTAGCCTGTCTTACACTATCATAGGCTATTCCTTATTATCTTAGATTATCCCACACTATCCCCCACTATCCTAGGCTAT
This sequence comes from Cherax destructor, assembly GCA_009830355.1. Classification (NCBI taxonomy): domain Eukaryota; kingdom Metazoa; phylum Arthropoda; class Malacostraca; order Decapoda; family Parastacidae; genus Cherax; species Cherax destructor. Next base: position 15,787 of record WNWK01026843.1, on the reverse strand, counting down.
CCCACACTATCCTAAGCAATATCACACTATCCTAGCTTGTCTTGCACTATCATAGGCTAATCCCCACTGTCCTAGGCTATACCACACTATCCTAGGCTATCTCACACTATCCTAAGCAATCTCACACTATCCTAGGCTATCCCCTGTTATCTAAGGTTAGCCCACACTGCCTAAGGATATCCCCCTCTATCCTAATCAAGTGGTATTAGTGTACTGCCTGCATCTCAGAGTTCCCTGGTTTCAAAGGATATCCCCTAAACTATATATATGCAGTAAGTGACACTAGCTTCTAGACTAATACTTAAGGGAAAGTGCCCACAATTATTACCTTATAGTGGGCGTTCGCCTCCTTATAACCCACAGCTCAAATAACCCCACCTTCCTCCAAATATTGCCGGCCTGCTATACTAAGAGAAATGAAAGGTATTGTCTTACTGCGGGGGCCAGGGCCAGAGACGAATATCCACAGTACGTCGGGAAGCCTCTGTGATTCTTTGTTCCCAGGCAAGTATTTTCAAGACACGTGGGGGACCGAGCTCTAGCTCTTAGTACCTTGTTATCACCACGGTGTCCAGTCCAAGAAGAAGGAACTAGCATCTCTCTCCCTCCTAGTTCAAGTGTGGGGCTGCCAGTTCTCCTTAGCTAACATAACCTAATGTTCGCCTATTGAAGGCCTAAACCTACCTATGTTAAGGTCCTATGGCTAATTTATTAATATCTAAAGTTGCCTCAATAATCCTAATATTAGTTACTAACTGTACAAACTTACCTAGGCCTTCCTAGGAGAGTAAATCTATCATTTAATATGTGCAATTTTACTACCTTTGCTAACTTGTGAGTGTGTGTTTGGGGGTGGGTGTGTGGGTTCATAAACTCAGAGGACCTATCCGTGCTATGGTTAAGGCTTCATACGGCTTATTTTCCCTATGGAACTTGAGCGACTCAAAAACGTTTCCACATCCTCCCGCCGGTGAAGGTAGACGATAAGTCTACATCAAGTTCACCTTCCGCAAGCCCTTACAGCGGGCCCTGGACACGAGTGCCGTCCGGTCACTCTCACCGAGCAGACTCTGGTCTAACTCCGACTATCCAGTTTCCGCCGTGTGGACCTCTAAGGATGCAAACTTGTTGGTTCCGGTGGTCTTAACACCCTTTCCTTTAACTTTAATGTCTTTCGCATGTCTAGCCGTGTCTGAGCAGCTTCGTACTTTCCCACCCAGTGGCCCATATGCCCTGGTAGCCTTTCTTCCCACTGATACGAGGTTCTCTGGGTTTAATGACGATCTATCTCCCTCTTTAGGTACCCCATAAAAGCATTTCACCAAGGTGGCTGAGTGTTCGTAACTCCCTACTTGGTTCGGCTTACCTGGTGGTTCATCGTGTACACTAATATTCATTGTCACTACTCCCCCAGTTATTGTGGTGTCAGCTTTCCCCCTCTCTGGTGTTGCAGGGAATTCATGTGGAATCCTGCCACCGATGATATATCCTACTGGGGATCTGTATAAACCAATTCCTTCCTTAATAATCCGTCATGTAGACAGGAAGTCATCTAGCTGGTTGGCTCCCACCAGGATACAGTAGGCCCTCATTTAGCACGGTAGTTACGTTCCTGAAAACGTCGTGTTAGCTAAAATCGTGTTAGATAATTAAAAGAACTTATGGGAAAAATAGGGTTACGTTCCTGAGAGTCCCCAAAAAGCCAAACAAGTTTTTTTTAGACCAACAGATCTTACAAATATAAAAGAGAATATGTAATTGTAGTTCATTATCGTGATGTATTATGTTGTTTTTACTGCTTAAGACTACAAATGTAACAGAAATAATAGTATTTACCTTAAATTGTGGGTGCTGATGTTTGTGGATGATTGTGAAGAGAGTGGAGAGTTATGCTGTGGCCCTACTGGGCTGAGGTGGATAGTAGAGATTCTGGAACTGAAGTCGATGGTTGTACTGAGTGTCTCTAACTTTAATAAAGTCATTCAGTAAGTCAGTCAAGTCATTCATTAAGTCAGTCAAGTCATTCAGTAAGTCAGTCAAGACATTCAGTAAGTCAGTCAAGACATTCAGTAAGTCAGTCAAGACATTCAGTAAGTCAGTCAAGACATTCATTAAGTCAGTCAAGACATTCAGTAAGTCAGTCAAGACATTCAGTAAGTCAGTCAAGACATTCAGTAAGTCAGTCAGTCAAGTCATTCAGTAAGTCAGTCAGTCAAGTCATTCAGTAAGTCAGTCAGTCAAGTCATTAAGTAATTCAGTCACGTCATTCAATAAGTCAGTCAGTCAAGTCATTCAGTAAGTCAGTCAGTCAAGTCATTCAGTAAGTCAGTCAGTCAAGTCATTCAGTCAAGTCATTCAGTAAGTCAGTCAGTCAAGTCATTCAGTCAGTCAAGTCATTCAGTCAGTCAAGTCATTCAGTCAGTCAAGTCATTCAGTCAGTCAAGTCATTCAGTCAGTCAGTCAGTCAAGTCATTCAGTAAGTCAGTCCAGTCAGTCAGTAAGTTAGTCACACAAACTTATGTTTACATCTTTTTGTGTGTACAAAGTAACACTTCATTACAGCCACAGGTTATGTCTTGTCTAATATCTTTTTCTTCGTTAGTTCTAAGACTTAATAAATGCTTAAACATGTTCTTGCCACTTTGAGCAACACTGGTATGCCTACTGGGTGACATGATTGCTTGGCAGATACAAGATATAGTAATTTAAAGATCAAAACACAATTCACTCTTATTCTTGACAAACACAGCTGGCTTGACGCGTATGGAATACGAATGCTGGGATGGTGGGGTGTTGTTGGGGAGGGGTAGCATGGGAAGGCGGGTGGTCTCCCAGCTGTTCCACAACATTAGCACCGGCCGCTTGAGGGAATGGTTGTTTTTTCTTCCTGCAACCTATAAGTTTATTCAGGTATACACAGATACAGTTACAAAGATTATCATACATAGCAGCATATGTGTAGAGAACCTAGGATAACCCAAACTTTGGGTTATCCTAGGTTCTCTAGGATAACACTTTGGGTTATCCTAGGTTCTCTAGGATAACACTTTGGGTTATCCTAGGTTCTCTAGGATAACACTTTGGGTTATCCTAGGTTCTCTAGGATAACACTTTGGGTTATCCTAGGTTCTCTAGGATAACACTTTGGGTTATCCTAGGTTCTCTACACATATGCTGCTATGTATGATAATCAATGTAACTATCTCTGTATACCTGAATAAACTTAGTTTGTGCGAAGGAAAAACAAATTCCCTTTTCCTCAAAGCATGAGGATTCTTACAGCGGTAAATAACCATGGGCTTACACTTGAAATCACCTGATGCATTACCCAAAAGGAGCAAGGTGAAGCGATCCTTTGCTGTCTTGAAGCCTGGTGCACTTTTCTCTTGCTGACTGATATAAGTTCATGTTGGCATTTTCTTCCAGAAAACACTTGTCTCGTCAGCATTAAACACTTGTTGTGGCTCATAGCCACCCTTAGTAGGACCCCCACTGACTCAATGGTTTAACCTACTGCAGGCGACCGCGGGCTCAAAATTTTTCCCCTCCAGCGAATCGCGTAATATAAGGTTTACGTCGTGTTAGATAAAAATGTGCCGCAATTCTTCAATCGCGTAATACCCAAAACGCGCAACATAAAGTCGTGCTAAATGAGGGTCAACTGTACCTACATTTCTGACTGTGTCAGTGGTAATGCCCTTGTCTGCCAGCTTCACGCCAAGGCCTTTCAATCGCTTGGCTGCTGCAGCAAGACCTCTGGCCGTAATTGCCACAGGTAACGTCTATACTACCAAGGCTGTAATATCTCTGCGATGTCCACTCAATTTAACAGTGACATCCACAACATCGTAAGACTTGGGCGGGCCCTGACTTATAGGACCTCCCAATGTCGCACTAACTTTGCCAGTGGCCTTCAACTTTAACTTAGCCACCAACTTCTCTGTTATCATGGACACTTGTGCTCCAGAGTCAAAGAATAATCGGGTTGTTTTGGATCTGTTCCCATTCACAACCCCTGCCATGACTGTAGGTAGGGCGGCACCTCTGTGATTCTCAATCAGATTAGAGACTTTGCCCACACTAATCACGCTGGCTACCACTCAGGCTCGGACTCACTTTCTATCTCTACCGGAGAAACGTCCCTACTAGCCTTGGGTTCCCTTAAATTATTGGGACATAGTGCAGTATGGTGCTTACCTTTCCGGCAGTTATAGCACTCCCAAAGATGTGACTGGCAATCTTCTGCCTCATGTCCCCCACAGCACCTTAAGCATAGCTGCAACTCCTTTAGTCTCCGCTGCCTACTGCTCAGTGTTGTATACCGAGAGCAACTCGTGCTAGTGTGTTTGCCTTCGCAGAACACGCATATTCTGGTACGAGTGCCTCTGAGGGTCTGCTTAGAGGTTCTTGTCTTGGACACTTCTTTGCCATAGTACACTCCAACGATAGCCTTATGAGCTTTAAATTAATCTCCCAAGTTTTCTGAGTAACTAACTGTTTGTTTATGTGATGATGGTGGTGACTCTTCTCTCTCACCTATGCTCAAATGAGAAACGAGATCTCCCAACCCTTCAATAATTTGCTGTATTGTAAACCGGTTTGTCCGGTACATTAAATGTAACTCGTGCACTGTAGTGCTAGCCAATTTCCTCTGAATCAACTGACTTACCATCCATTCTGTGCTACCCCAATCATATAGATCTTTGAGAGTATTTGTCAAGCTCATAACTTCGATTTGGAACTTCTCTAAGCTCTGACGGTCATGATGGCAAACCTCAAGATCGGCCAATCGATAAAATATAGCCACCTTTATTTCCTCTGTGTTGCCAAACGCATCCTTTAGTTGATCCTTGGCATGTTGATAATTAATATCAGTGGTTTGGTAATGCCGGACCAAGTCCAGGGCTTTACCCTTGAGTTGTGAACGTAAATACTGTAATTTGGTGGTTTCCGACAAATCATCCCTGTCATCTATCTGGGATTTAAACTGATCCCAGAAAGCAATGTACTCTGTCAAGGTTCTGTCGAACATTGGTAAATTCAATGTAGGCAATCTGGGTAACACTCTAGAAGGACTGTGGTGGTCTGTGTGCCTTGTACTATTATTTGTTGCCCCTGCTATATTAGCCTTCAATGTTTTCATTAACTTTTTGCAGAGTCCCATCTCTGCTAGACATTCGGCCCTCTGCTCTTCACATTCCTCCTGAGCTGCCTCGACAACATCCTCAGGCTCATCTGTCTCATAGGCTTCTGTCTCATAACGGAGATAGGCTGTCTCCAAGGCCTTTAGCCTTTCCTCTAAAAGCTTTAAGCACCTTCCTAGATCCTCACAATCTACATCTGGGTTTTGTCTGACAGCTTGGCACTCCCCAAAAGCCTTGTTTAAGCGTCCCTTGTGGGCTCCCATAGACTGCTTTAGTGGACTTAGAGATGAGGCAGTTCCTTTCTGAGCCTTACCCGTCATTGTTGGTTAATTAAGAGTGAGTCACTAATTTGTACTTTAATTAGCCCACCCCACAGCACAATATGGTAATAGGTGAGTCCCAAAGCTCAACAAGCTTAACAACTTTCTTTACATATATTGACTTGACTCAGAATTAAAATGTACACTGTTAGCCCTCAAACCCAACTGAACTGTGTGTTGTTGTTATGAAAGCTTAACCTAGCAATTCCCTGTGCACATCAGTAAATAGTTACAGGACTTAAGCTAGCCTCTGGTGCAAATCACAAATTAAAATGAGTCAAAGACAATAAAATTCACCCAGTAAAAATGCAGTCTTTGCAAATTAAATTCACTTGGTTAACACAAATAAATTCAGTAATTCAACTTATGAAACAGTAAGTAAATAATGTGTATTCAGCTTGGTTTAACTGGGAATAGCTTGTTTAATTGTTGTAGTTAGTTGGAGAAGGTAAATCCTAGCCTAACTTTACATAACTGTTGAAATTGGTGTGCAACTATAGCCTAAATCTAGCTTTGCAATTCAATGTAAATGTTAACTAGGTTAAATCTGACCTAGCTGGTATGACTGTTGTAAATATTGCAGAGGCCTAACCTAACTGTGGCTACCTTGCAAATTTACTGTAAGTAATTAAATATACAAGTTTCCTACCCTGGCTTACTTGTAATCACTGTAAATAATTAAACTCACAAGCTTAACTAGCCTACCTGGCCTGCCTGTAGATTACTGTAAATAGATTAAATTTACAAGCTTAACTAGCCTACTCTGGCCTGCCTGTAAATTACTGTAAATAGATTAAATTTACAAGCTTAACTAGCCTACTCTGGCCTGCCTGTAAATTACTGTAAATAATAAACTTCTGAGTAGTTAGCTTACCTTGTGTAAGTCTCTGGTCCTAGGTGTGCTAACTTAACCTAACATTGATAATGCCTGGTACATTAACTGTGGCCTAGTTAAGACTGATCTGTCTGCTAAACTAGCTATTCCACATCTCGGTTACGAAGGACCATGTGGAAATTTGTCTTTGGACTGCCTCCTTGTAAGCTGGTTCCCTAGCAAGTACTGTTGACACTGACACTCTGAGATTACTCCTCTCAGGCTTACAAGTGGCTTATGGGACAGATTTCCAAATAATTGCAGCTGCAAGAATTCCACACCTACATGCACGATTAAAAAGAGGTGGACTTAATGGAGAAGAATTTGTCACCTAGTCTTCCAATCTCCCTAAGCCTTAGTCCCCTATGGACTTTTCCCTTCAAAACACTACATGCAAGGTATTAGTGTCCTGCCTGCTTCTCAGAGTTCCCTGGTTTCAAAGGATATCCCCTAAGCTATATATATGCAGTAAGTGACACTAGGGGGATTGCCCACAATTATTACCTTATAGTGGGCGTTTGCCCGCTTATAACCCACAGCTCAAATAACCCCACCTTCCTCCGAATATCGCCGGCCAGCTATACTAAGAGAAATGAAAGGTATTGTCTTACTGCGGGGGCCTGGGCCAGAGACGAATATCCACAGTACGTCGGGAAGCCTCTGTGATTCTTTGTTCCCAGGCAAGTATTTTGAAGATACATGGGGCACCGAGCTCTAGCTCTTAGTACCTTGTTATCACCACGGTGTCCAGTCCAAGAAGAAGGAACTAGCATCTCCCGCCTAGTTCAAGTGTGTGGCTGTAAGTTCTCCTTAGCGAACATAACCTAATGTTCGCCTATTGAAGGCCTAAACCTACCTATGTTAAGGCTCTAGGGCTACCTTATTAATATCTAAAGTTGCCTCAATAATCCTAATATTAGTTACTAACTGTACAAACTTACCTAGGCCTTCCTAGGTGGGTGTGTGGGTTCATAAACTCAAGAGGACCTATCCGTGGTATGTTTAAGGCTTCATACGGCTTATTTACCCTGTGGAACTTGAGCGACTCAAAATAGTTTCCACACCATCTGTTGTCTTCAGAATCTTCAGCAACCTCCATCATTGAGTATACAAAGCCAGCATTTACTTACCCGCAGTCTGGTGAAACAGCAAATGGCATCTGTGCTTTGTCTTGTGCTGACTTTTATAGGAGTTGTGTCCACCAGCGACTACCTCCTCTTTCACGTGCTTCATGGCCAACATCGTAAATCCTAATAGCTACGTGCAACATTCATCAGAATACCATCTGTCCTTTACCTGTGTATGTGAATATATTGGAAATTAGGTTAGTTTCACATGTTTATTTTATGTATTTTATTTTTCATATTTTGCTTCAGGTCGGGAAGTTTCGTGTTTAAGATTTTTATATTTACATAATTTTTTTTTTTTACGTACTTTCTCTACAGTTCATAATTCTTACTAATTCATTTTTTGTATTATTTTTCTTTTCATAAGGAGGAAGGGCCCTTCAAATACCCTTTGAGGGCCTGAAAGGTCGATTATGCCTTCACAGTACCTGTTGGCGGACTTATATTTCTATAGTTACTTCCATTACCCTTATGAGTGCAGTTTGGAAAAAGCTAGGGAAGTTGAGTGGCAAGTACTCTTCAGACCTGGCTACCATTCTTACACTTTGGATTTTACTTCTTGCATTGAAGAACTTTATAATGTGCCCTTCACCCTGAGCGAACTTGAGCCAATACTTTCCACTTGCTATCCTAAGCAATCTCACACTATCCTAGCCTATCTTACACTATCCTAGGCTGTCACACGCTATCCTACGCTATCCGACACTATCCTAGGCTATCCTAAACAATCTCACACTATCCTAGCCAATCTTACACTATCCTAGGTTATCTCACACTATCCTAGGTTATCCCACACTATCCTAGGCTATCCCACACTATCCTAGGCTATCCCACACTATCCTAAGCAATCTCACACTATCCTATCCTATCTTACACTATCCTAGGCTATCCCCTACTATCCTATGGCCATCCCACACTATTCTAGGCTATCCTAAGCCATCTCACACTACCCAAGCCTATTTTACACTATCCTAGGTTATCCCACACTATCCTAGGCTATCCCCACTATCCTAGGCCATCCCACACTATCCTAGGGTATCCTAACCAATCTCACTATTCTATCCTATCCTACACTATCATAGGCTAACCCACACTACCCTACGCTATCCCAAACTATCCTAAGCAATCTCACACTATCTTAGCCTATCTTACACTATCCTAGGGTATCCCCCACTATCCTAGCCTATCCCACACTATCCTAGGCCATCCCACACTATCCTAGGCTATCCCACATTATCCTAAGCAATCTCACACTATCCTATCCTATATTACACTATCCTAGGCTATCCCCCATTATCCTAGGTTATCCCACACTATCCTAGGCTATCCCCTACTATCCTAGGCTATCCCACACTATCCTAAGTAATCTAACACAAACCTACCCTATCTTACACAATCCTAGGCTATCCCCCACTATCCTAGGTTATCCCACACTATCCTAGGCTATCCCCTACTATCCTAGGCTATCCCACACTATCCTAAGTAATCTAACACAAACCTACCCTATCTTACACAATCCTAGGCTATCCCCACTATCCTAGGCTATCCCACACTATCCTAAGCAATCTCACACTATCCTAGCCTATCTTACACTATCCTAGGCTATCCTGCATTATCTTAGGTTATCCCACACTATCCTAGACTATACCCTACTATCCTAGACTATCCCACACTATCCTAAGCAATCTCACACTATCCTAGTCTATCTTACACTATCCTAGGCTATCCCCCATTATCTTAGGTTATCCCACACTATCCCAGGCTATCCCCCACTATCCTAGGCTATCCCACACTATTCTAAGCAATATCACACTATCCTAGCTTGTCTTGCACTATCCTATGCTAACCCCCACTGTCCTAGGCTATCCCACACTATACTAGGCTATCCCACACTATTCTAAGCAATCTCACACTATCCTAGCCTATCTTACACTATCCTAGGCTATCTCTCATTATCTAAGGTTATCCCACACTACCTAAGGATATTCCCCACTATCCTAATCAATCTCATACAATCCTAGCTTACCTTGCATTATCCTAGGCTATCGCCCACTATCCTAGGCTATCCTACACTATCCTAAGCAATTTCTTACTATCGTAGCCTATCTTACCTGGAGAGAGTATACCTGGAGAGAGTTTCAGGGGTCAACGCCCCTGCGGCCCGGTCTGTGACCAGGCCTCACTATTTTATTTATTTTTTTATTAACACATCTGCCGATTCCCACCAAGGCAGGGTGGCCCGAAAAAGAAAAACTTTCATCATCATTCACTCCATCACTGTCTTGCCAGAGTAAGTAAGGAAGTTTATTCAGGTATACACATACATTTTTTTTTTTACATAGATTATCATACATAGCAGCATATGTGTAGAGAACCTAGGATAACCCAAAAAGTCAGACAGAGTGACTTATTTCCATTGGGGTCCTTTTTATACCTTAATATTATACATTGTAGGATATATATGTTATTATATTATAAAGGATTTATGTATACTTGGAATAAGGTAAAACGAGTTATTTACATATACATGTGTGTTAGCTAAAAAATAAAAAATCATTCTCCTCCCTTTCTGTCGCTACATTCATTAGGTAGCTTTTGGCTCTCATCTTGAACTGGCTCATGCTATGTCTGGCTTTGACATGTGCAGGCAGTCTGTTCCATTCCTTTATTGCTGTACAATAAAAGGTGTTTGAAGCCTGGCCACTGACTGTGGCTACTACAAAGTTGTGCTCTCTCCCCCTAGTACTATGACTGCTTTGGTTCCCAGCCTTGACACAATTGGCATCAAGATATTCTGGACACTGTTTGTGAGCAATTTTATAAACTTGATTTAATTTAAGTTGTTTTACTCTGTCTTCAATATTCAGCATATCCAATTGTTGTAATTCATCCTGGCCTACATGCTCCCTTGGACCCAGGTCCAGGATGAATCTTACCATTTTGTTCTGGGTGATTTGCAGTTTATCTTTCAGTTTTTTTTGTCAAGGCAGAGTACCATGAAGAGCAAGCGTAGTCCATATGACATTGTATAAGGGCTAGACATAGGGTCCTGCGAGCCTCAGTAGGTAGACACTGTGCTTGTCTGTAGAGGAACTTCAGTCTGGCATTCACTTTCTTTACTACACTGTTCCCTATCAATTCTCCTGACATGCATGGGTCAAAGGGGATACCCAGATATTTTACTGAGGAAACTGAAGTGATGGATTCTCCATTACATCGGACATTAAAAGTATTTAACCTGCTCAGTTTATATTTTGTGCCAATGAGTATGGCTTCTGTTTTCCCGAGGTGTAACGATAACTTGTTGTCTACTAACCATTTGCTGCAGGACTCCAGTTCCAGTGTTAATACATTAGCTATATCTTGTGGGTCTTTACCTGATACTAACAGAGCACTGTCATCCGCATACAGTAGGAGTTTGTACTTGACACTGATGGGCATGTCATTTACATAACACAGGAATAATAAAGGACCCAGAATACTACCTTGGGAAACAACACATGCTATCGGCAGTGGTTCTGATTCCGTTTTGTTGATTTTGACAATTTGTTTCCTGTTGCTAAGATAGGACTTAAACCAGTCTGTGGAACATATGCCGATAGCTTGAAGTTTCTTACATAATATATTGTGGTTGACAGTATCAAAGGCCTTTTGCAAGTCTAAAGTTACCATTCCTATGAGGTTCCCTATAGACATTTCAGTTCTCATGTAATTCATCAGATTAATTAGGGAGGTGTCGGTTGAGTAAGATCTCCTAAAGCCTGATTGGTAACTATGAAGAATGTTGTTATCACTAAGATATTTAATTACTTGACAGTACACCGCCCTCTCTAGAATTTTGGATATTACACTGAGTATACTAACAGGCCTATAGTTGCTGACATCAGCAACACTGCAACAACACTACAGCAACACTACAGTTATAAAACTGCAACGTTATCACCCCTCCTTCAGAGTGCAGACACTGTACTTCCCATCTCCATGACTCAAGTCCGACCTGCCGGTTTCCCTGAATCCCTTCATAAATGTTACTTTGCTCACACTCCAACAGCACGTCAAGTATTAATTAAAAACCACTTGTCTCCATTCACTCCTATCAATTCCGCTCACGCATGCTTGCAGGAAATCCAAGCCCCTCGCACACAAAACCTCCTTTACCCCCTCCCTCCAACCTTTCCTAGGCCGACCCCTACCTCGCCTTCCCCCAACTACAGATTTATACACTCGAAGTCATTCTATTTCGTTCCATTCTCTCTATATGTCCGAACCACCACAACAACCCCTCCTCAGCCCTCGATAATAGTTTTGGTAATCCCGCTCCTCCTCCTAATTTCCAAACTCCGAATTCTCTGCATTATATTCACACCACACATTGACCTCAGACATGACATCTCCACTGCCTCCAGCCTTCTCCTCATTGCAACATTCATCACCCATGCTTCACACCCATATAAGAGTGTTGGTATAACTATACTCTCATACATTCCCCTCTTTAATTCCATGGACAAGGTTCTTTGTCTCCACAGACTCCGAAGTGCATCACTCACCCTTTTTCCCCCATCAGTTCTATGATTCACCTCATCCTTCATAAACCCATCTGCTGACATGTCCACTCCTAAATATCTGAATACATTCACCTCCTCCATACTCTATCCCTCCAATCTGATATCCAATCTTTCGTCACCTAATCTTTTTGTTATCCTCATCACCTTACTCTTTCCTATACGTATTCACTTTCATTTTTCCTCTTTTACATACCCTACCAAATTCATCCACCAACCTCTGCAACTTCTCTTCAGAATCTCCCAAAAGCACAGTGTCATCAGCAAAAAGCAACTGTGACAACTCCCACTTTGTATTTGATTCTTTATCTTATAACCCCACACCTCTTGCCAAGACCCTCGCATTCACTTCTCTTACAACCCCATTTATAAATTTTATGAACAACCACGGTGACATCACACATCCTTGTCTAAGGCCTACTTTTACTGGGAAATAATCTCCCTCTCTCCTACACACACTAACCTGAGCCTCACTATCCTCATAAAAGCTCTTCACTACTTTCAGTAACCTACCTCCTATTACATACACCTGCAACATCTGCCACATTGCCCCCCTATCCATCCTATCATACGCCTTTTCCAAATCCATAAATGCCACAAAAACCTCTTTACCCTTATCTAAATACTGTTCACCTATATGTTTCACTGTAAACACTTAGTCTACACACCCCCTACCTTTCCTAAAGCCCCCTTGTTCATCTGTTATCCTGCTCTCCATCTTACTCTTAATTCTTTCAATAATAACTCTACCATTCATTTTACCAGGTATACTCAACAGACTTATTCCCCTATAATTTTTGCACTCTCTCTTGTCCCCTTTGCCTTTATACAAAGGAACTATACACGCTCTCTGCCAGTCCCTAGGTACCTTACCCTCTTCCATACATTTATTAAATAATAGCACCAACCACTCCAAAATTATATCCCTGCCTGCTTTTAACATTTCTGTCTTTATCCCATCAATCCCAGCTGCCTTAAATCTTTCATTCTACCCACTGCCTCACGAACTTCCCCCACACTCAATACTGGCTCTTCCACACTCCTACAAGATGTTATTCCTCCTTGCCCTATACACGAAATCACAGCTTCCCTTTGTTCATCAACATTTAACAACTCCTCAAAATATTCTCTACATCTTCCCGACACCTCTAACTCTCCATTTAATAATTCTCCTCTATTATTTTTAACTGTAAAATCCATTTGTTCCCTAGGCTTCCTCAACTTATTAATCTCACTCCAAAACTTTTTCTTATTTTCAACAAAATTTGTTGATAACATCTCACCCACTCTCTTATTTGCTCTCTTTTTACATTGCTTCACCACTCTCTTAACCTCTCTTTTTCTCTCCATATACTCTTCCCTCCTTGTATCACTTCTACTTTGTAAAAACCTCTCATATGCTAACTTTTTCTCCCTTACTACTCTCTTTACATCATCATTCCACCAATCGCTCTTCTTCCCTCCCGCACCCACTTTCCTGTAACCACAAACTTCTGCTGAACATTCTAGCACTACATTCTTTAACTATCTTACACTATCCTAGGCCATCCCCCACTATCCTAGGCTATCCACCACTATCCTAGGCTATCCCAACTATCCTAGGCAATCCCACACAATCCTAGGCTATCCCACACTGTCCTAAGCAATTTCATACATTCCTAGCCTATCTTACACTATCCTCTTCTATTCCCCATTATCTTAGGTTATCCCACACTATCCTAGGCTATCCCCCACTATCCTAGAATATCCCACACTATCCTATGTTATCCTAAGCATTCTCACACTATCCTAGCCTATATTACACTATCCTAGGCTATCCCCCACTAAACTAGGCTGTCCCACACTATCCTAGGCTATCCCTCTCTATCCTAAGCAATCTCACACTATCCTAGCCTTTCTTACACTATCCTAGGCTATCCCCATTATGTTAAGATATATTACTCTATCCTAAGCTATCCCCCACTATCCTTGGCTATCCCACACTATCCTAGTCTATCTTCCACTATCCTAGGCTGTCCCCCACTATCCTAAGCTATCCCACACTTTCCTAGGCTATCCCACACTATCCTAAGCAATCTCACACTATCCTAGCTTATCTTACAGTATTCTAGGCTATTCATCACAATCCTAGGCTATTATACACTATCCTAAGCAATCACAAACTATCCTAGCCTATCTTACACTAACCTAGGCTATCCCCCATTATCTTAGGTTATCCCACACTATCCTAGGCTATTCCCCACTATCCTTGGCTAACTTAAACAATATCACACTATCCTAACCTATCATTCACTATCCAAGGCTATACCACACTATCCTAGGCTATCCCATACTTCCTAAGCAATCTCACACTATCTGGAGTTTACCTGGAGAGAGTTCCATGGGTCAACGCCCCTGCGGCCCGGTCTGTGCCAGGCCTCATGTTGGATCTGGGCCTGATCAACCAGACTGTTACTGCTGGCCGCACGCAGTTCAACCAATCTTACACTATCCTAGGCTATCCTCCATTTTCTTAGGTTATAACACACTATTCTAGGCTATCCCTCCTCTTTAAGGGGGGCTCCTTGTCGTGGTAAAGAGGCTATCGGTCTGAGGAATTGGACCTCTTGGTCTTCTTCCTCAGACCGAACCTAATTACCCCCCAATCCCCCCTCCCTTTTCCCATCTTCCCCATCCTCCCTTTTCCCTTTCCTCCTCCTCCTCCTCCTCATCCCTCCCTTATTTCCTTCCCAGTTTTACCCTGGTAGGGGGAAGGGTATCGTAGTCCATCCTATTCCGTTGAGGTCCTTGGCAGTGGTGTAATTTGCCGTGGAATCTGGATCGCCTGGGGATATGTCCCAATCCCTCTCCGGTCACCCAGGGGGTGGCCTTGGGTATCTTTTGGGCGACGGGTGTATCTCTGGAGGCCACCTTTCGGATTCCGGGGGTGGTGGCCGAAGGCGGTATGCTTTGTGGCGGATATCCGGCCGCCCTCTCTTTTGTCCGCCGAGATGGCTCGGTGGATGTGAGGTTGCTATCCTGGATTGCTGGTTTACTGGCATGAAGGGTAGGGTATGGCACGGGTTCCATGCAGCATCTGCACTACTTGCGGTGTTGAGGTCCTCTTGGGCACAGAGGGGGATTTACACTCCCTTTCATTCCTCCTAGGAGCTATTCCTCCACGTTCCCCCCTTTTTTTTATTCTTTTTTTATTTTTATTTTCTTTTCTTTCTTTTTTTTCTTAAAAATAAAAAGAAAGAAGTAACCTAACCATGGCTGACCCAATCCATGAACCCACTACCCCCGGGCCCCTTCCTGATACCCCACCCAGTACTGACCCTGCCTCATTAACGGACAACTCTTTGGACACCTCTCATGCCCCTGTACCTCTTGCTGGTGCTGGTTCGTCACCTGCTTCAGGTACCAGGGACCCGACTGGCCCTTTCGATACGTCTGACCTTCGCTCTTCTCTGACCTTGATTCCGGCTTCTCCCTCGACGGTGCGGCAATTTTCGAATCACTCGCCCGTCTCCCATCGGACCACCCCCAGTCCCACACCCAAACGACCAAGACCCACACATGATGATTCGACGCTTCCTTCTCATTCATCTCAGAAACGACCAGCTCGTCATGCACTCCCCTTAAACTCTCTGTTTCAAACTACTCAATGGACAAAGTTTTTACTCTGCGACCGACTCCTCCTAATACCTATCTTTCAGACCATAGTATTGTAAGCTCTGCTACGCCATGTTTGTAAAGACATCTCATTTCACGCTCTCAA